>VMDR010012500.1:0-26493 GCA_007922815.1 Macrotus californicus | reverse complement strand
GATCAGAAAAAGTAATCCAAATATAAACTTCTTACGAGAGACATGCTTTAGGTTCAAGTAACATGAAAGTAAAATGAGAAGGAAAGGATAGATGCGAATAATAACAGTAAAAGATCCAAAATGGCTATAGTAATAGCAGACAAAACACCTAGGAATAAACTTAACAAAAGAAGTGAAGGACCTGCATACTGAAAACTAGCAAACATTGTTGAAAGAAACTGAAGAGGGTACAAAGAAATCAAAATATACTCCATGTTCATGAATTGAAAAAATTAACATTGTTACAATGGCCATAGTACTTAAAGCAACATACAGATTTAATGTAATCCCCATCAAAATCTCAATGACATTTTTCACAGAAATACAAAAAAAATCCTTAAATTTATGTGGAACCACAAAAGATCCCAGAATAGCCAAAGCAATCCTGAGAAAAAAAGAACAAAGCCAGAGGTATCACACTCCCTGACTTCACGCTTAATGACAAAGCGACAATAGTCAAAGCAGTATGGAACTGGCAGGAAAAACAGACACAGAGACAAATGGAACAGAATTGATGGTCCAGAAATAAACCCACAGATATATGGACAACTAATTTTCAACAAAGGAGCCAAGAGCATACAACGAAGAAAGAAAACCTCTTCAATAAATGGTGTTAAAAAAAACTGAACAGTGCATACAAAACTAAACTGCTGACTGGCACCATACACAAAAATTAACTCAAAATGAATGGGAATTGCATCAAACTAAAAAGCTTCTGCATGACAAAAGAAGCCAACAACAAAACAAAAAGGCAACAAACTGAATGAGATAAGATATTTTAAATGATATCTCTGATAAGAGGCCAATACCCAAAATACATAAAAAACTCAAGCAACTCAACAACAACAACAAAAAGAAAAACACACAATCCAGTTAAAAAATAGGCAGAAGAGCTGAACAGGAACTTTCCAAGGAAGACATACAGATGGCCACAGATAAATGAAAACATGTTCAACCTCTCTAATTACAGGAGAAAAGCAAATCAAAACCACGACAAGATACCACCTCACATCTGTTAGAATGGCTACCATCAAGGAGACAAGAAATAATAAGTGCTGGAGAAGATGTTGAAAGAAAAGAACCCTCATACAGTGCCGGTGGGAATGTAAACTGGTACAGCCACTAAATTTGGAAAACAGTATACAGGTTCCACAAAAAAATTAATAGAGCTACCATATGACCCAACAATCCATCCTCTGATCTACCGAAAAAACTTGAAAACACTTATTCATAAAGATATATGCCCCCCTAATCACTGCAGCATTATTTACAACAGCTAAGACACGGAAACAACGTAAGTGTCCTTTGATGAATGACTGGATAAAGGAGACGTGGTATATATACGCTATGGAGTACCACTTACCCATTTAAAAAAAAAAGGATGAACTATTGCTATTTGCGACAACATGGATGGATCTTGAGAATATCATGCTAAATAAAATAAGCCAGAGGAAAAAGAACAAAAGCCATATGACTTAATTCATATGTGAGATATAAAACAAAAGCAACAAACTCATAGATAGCGAAAACAGCACAGTGATTACCAAAGGGGAAGGAGAGTAGAGGGGAAGACAAAAGAGGCTAAAGAGGATCAAAATATGGCGATGGAAGGAGATGAAACTTTGGGTGGTGAGCACACAATGGAGTACACAGATGTTGAGTTACAAAGTTGTACACCTGAAATTTATATCTTATTAGCCAGTTACCCTAATAAATTTAATTAAAAAAACATTAACTCATCTTCCACTGTCCTAAGCAAAAGAGAACTATCAGCTCACCACATTTATACAGAGGGCAGTGCAGCAGTCAAACGGGTTTCTTTAATCCAAAGAGGATACTCTGATTACCCATCATCACCAAATAACATATTCTGACAAACGTTTCCTATGAGCACTGCTAATTCTCCAAATGTCAACTCACGTACATAAAACAATTAAGACAGTTAGAAACTACTGCAAAGTTTTTTGAATGCTGATTCCTATAGAAAATGACTCAGTACAGAATTTTCGAGACATTAAACACCACCTTCTTTGGAAAAAAGTTTTGCTATAGTTTTATGAACTGCTATAGCTTTGAGCCAGGCACAAATGTTTAATTTTCAATCATTCGAAGGGATGAATTCATAATTCTTTTGACTTACTCAAAGCAAAAAGAATCAATAGTCAATAAGATGACACAGGCTGATATCACACTTAAACTACTCTGAGCAAAATGAAAATCCTTTGATGAAAATGAAAAAGGCAGAAAGGGCCAATGTCGGAAAGCAACGAGTCACCACAATAGTGCTCGGAAAACTTTTGTTCTGAAAGGGAAGTCAGAGCTCAAGGCTTCCAGGAAAGGTAACATCTGACCATAAGAGGAGAGCAGGCAGCTAAACTTTCTAAGTAGTTTTCTAGGAGGAGCTTAACAGAACCGCAAAAGGTGGATCCACATGAAAGCGCCATGCGCAGAGCTGACCACATCTCTCAATTAAAGCTGTGATCGTCAGAAAGGAGGCCAAACCAAAGAGTCACTTTCAGCAAAGACTCAAACTTCCCTCACCACTTATGACAGCCCTGAGAGTACCTACACGTGCTCTCTAAAGCCAGGAACCCAACAGCAAGAGTCTGGACATTTCATTTTCAAAATCTACCATTTTCACAGATTCATCATGATAGTGGATGCACTTGAAGCATCAGCTCTCTGAAAAGGCATATAATGACCAAAAAGCTACTATGAACTTGATAATCATATAAACAAATTCACATTTCATTGAATAGGATTTCTTCTAAATACACATGGAAAATGGAAAACAGCAGTACATACATGAGTCACAAATTATTAATTCAACCTATAGCCAAGCCTGGGATTTGCAGAGTTCTTAAATTCACCACCACACACGTACAAGCTGGAAATCATGGGCAAAGCTTATCCTAGCAGTTTTCTTAAAAAGTAGAGAAGAGGTGATGTAAAATAATTGCTATAATAATATTTCTATTATTGTACTTCTCACATAATCTTTGTTTATCTTTCACCTCTAAGTTTTTCAAGTTAGCTCTGAGGAAAAGATTATCCTATTTATCCTAAAACCCTGCCAGTCACATAATTTTTTTTGAATGAATACTTAAAAATTGATAAATGAATGAAGGGGTTATAATACAAGAAGCCATGAGATAGACTTTTCTACTACTAAGTAGGAAAATGCTCAATGAAAAATAAACATCAATATTTGTCCTACAGCTGGTTTTATGATAGACTTTTTTTAAACTGTGATTGAATATACATTTTGTTTTATGTGAAACTAGATGAGGAATTATAAACATAATGAAGTCTTTCTTACTCTATTAATAGCTGTTCCTTTTTAAAATAAATATTCAGCCTGGAAAAATATAACTAAAGTCTTATTTTAATTTGATAATAAAAAAAAACTGTATTCTAAGGATAAACAGGAAGTAATTATTAACCAGCATGCCCTTATACTGATATTTTGCTGTATCTGCTTAGCCCACAGCATATGTTTCTTTAAAAAAACCTTCAAACACCTTCTCTATGGATTATTTCCAACTGCCAATGCCTAAAAGAATAAAGCTGCCTCAACAATGTGGTCTCCTTTAAATATATGCCTCATACCACAATGCAAAAGAAATGAAGTGGTCTGCAATGAATTGATCTCCATAGCTGGCAACGGTCACTGCAAATCTAAAAGGGGAACTGAAGATATCTAAAATAACCTAGCGAGGTTGGGGAAATTCTTCAAAATCTCCTCCTTCAGTTTCAGCAAAGAGAGAGTCTGAGAGAAAGTGTTCTCAGAATGGACTTTTGGGCTCAAGAAGAATGTCAGCTAGGGCACTCAACTATATTTACCACAAAGCAGTATCCGAAACATTCTTTACTGTGAATAAACAATGAGCTCATTCAAAACAGGCCCCAAAAGATCCTGAGCTAAAGCAATTATGGCTCAAGAAGTGGATTTTTTTTTTAAAAGGGAAGGTTTACAGTGAGTTGGAAACGATAATATGTCATTGAAGACGGGAACTACATTGATGGCTCTCTGCGACTGGCATGGTCCACAACAACTAAAAAGTGTACTTTAAAACATTTGCTCCTAAACACTGACTTGCAGTCCCTACTGATAGAAGTATTCATTTACACTGAAGAAGTAAAGAGCCATTAAAAATAATACAAAGAGATGACAGTTGACTTCAATCTTGGGGCCGGAACAACTATAACTACAGTGGAGGCAAACGTGAAATCATCGGCCGCCAGCAATGGTGTGTGTTACACAGCACCTGGAGGGCCCTCGCTGGTCCCCTCCTCTGCTCTCCTGAATTACTCCATTGTTGAAATCAACAAATCCAGGAGAGAGGCCGGCACCGAAAGCAAGATAGACACAGAGATTTTGATTACAAATATCACAATGCCTTTGGCTCAGCGGGGCTCAGCGGTCCTAGATGGCTGCAGGTCCTTGTCTATTGACAAAGGAAAAAGGAAAGAAGGCTTAATCAACCAAATTGATAATAAGCATTTAGAAATAATTTTGGAATTGCAGGGTCAACAAGATCGGAATGTTCGTTTTTTTATTGGAGGATCCCTGGGTTTTTATTTCTGGTCTAATTTAACCAAAGATGAGAGATTCTTTAGAAACAAGCCGTTTCAAACTGGTATGCAAAAGACGGAGGTGAGAAGATGGTAGCCAATAAATACACCTGATGTCCCCACAATCTGGAATTCATGGCACAGAAGCCACAGGACTCGATCCAACCCACGAGGGAACCCATCTTTTCTTGCTGAAAAAGTATCTTCTTAGAAAATGGGCATGTTGGGAAGTTTTTAAATAGAACAGAAGAGGGAAAAATGTGCTTCACATAATGCTCTAAATTCTGACGTTATAAAATAGTAGAATACAAAAGCTTAAAACCTATGTAAGAGGTCATTAGGTCATCTGCTTTCAGAAAAAATATCTGAAACATTTAATAGAAATAATACCCAATCTTAATGATACACAATGCTGAGAATTTTACAGCTTCCTTTAGTAGCCTGTTATAGTATTTAATAACTCTTTGATTCAGAAGTTATAATTAACTATTCTCTGTTGCTGCAGTTTAAGATCATTTTCTTCACTTGATTTTTGAAAATAAAGTACAGTATGGGTCAATATAATAATATTTCATATAGTTGAAGGAGTCAGTCATCTTACTGACTTTTATGAGGACAAAATTAAGTCCCAAGCCTTTTCAATTTTATTCTTGGGATCTATTTGCTCTTTTTATCATTCTTGCTCTTTACTGAACCCACTTAAATTTTGCTGCTCCTTCTTAAACCAAATCTATCCCATTAACAAAAACTGGATCCAACAATATCCAGGTCAAACAACAGAAGAGATTGTTAATAACAACTTATTTATTGTAAAACTCTTTATGATTTTCAAGCCATTTTCATATTTATCTTCTCCTGTTAGACTCATGAAAACCTTTTGAGTTAAAATCAGAAAATGGACATTATATTCCTTATCTTTCAAATGATACTGCAGGAGCAAGATGCTCACCTTGTTTTCTTCCTTGAAATTTCACTTGCCCGTTGGTGGAAAAGACAGAAGCACTTGAGTGGTGATGAAGAGCGACAGTTAAGGCAGAGGAGAAGGAAGTGGAGGAAAGGCACTTCAGGTGACCTCAGTCTTTTTGGTAAATGGGAGGTGAGAGTGATGGATAAAGTGTGGCTTTCGGGACTTAAGGGCAGAGGAAACAGTTTTGAACTGCCCCTGGGGAACAGTGACCGGAAATTAACTACAAACAACTAAAAAACTAGTAATGGCCTCATTTCCCCCTCACTTACCCTGGGGCTTCTCTTGGTGTTTCTCCCTTCCAGACAAATTCCTCCAATGTGTTATTTTCCTTCTGAGAGAAGTAGAATTTAAATCTTGGCCAAACTAAAGAATAATCCACTAACTCTTACCTCTGAACTACTTCAGAACCTGTGCAAAGTGGTGAATAGGAGGCTTAGTGTTTAAGGAAAGAAATGAGGAGATTACTAAGACCAAAATGCAGACTGAGGGGGAGAGAACAACGTCTGCGGCAGCCTGTGGTGTGTAGAAAGGTAAGTCCACATTTGGAAACGACCTGTTAGCAGTTTGTTAGTAGAGAAGTACATCGCTTACAAGTTTTTCATTTGTTTCTGCTGTATGTGATCTGTCACTGCCCAAGGTCTTATAACTACATAGAAAACGAGGGTGTTTATTTAGGGCAGGGACGTCAAACTCATTTTCACCGGGGGCCACATGAGCCTCGAGGTTGCCTTCAAAGGGCCGAATGTAATTTGGGACTGCATACATGTAACTACTCCTTAACAGTTAGGTGAGAGCTCAGAGCTGCCGCCTGGTAGAAACAAGGTGCCAGGCTGGGGAAAACAAGGTGCCAGGCTGGGGAAAACAAGGTGGAGGGCTGGATTTGGCCCGCGGTCCTTGGGGTTGCCACCTGTGGTTTAGTGGTATGTGCCCGTTTTTTTCTCTGCACAATTATCAAAGGCAGTCCTGTCTTACATCCCTGCCTGTATTACCCTAATGAGGCGCCACTAATTACCTCATCGCATATGCACACCTCCAGTGAGAGAGAACCCAAGGGGAATGTAGGTCTCCCTAGAATTTAATTTCAAATCTCATTCCCTTAAGTGATGGAAATATCACAAAGGAACATAATTATATAGTTTTAAAAAGTAAAGAAGATTTAATTTAGCAGTCTCATTTTTTATACACGTCACTGTTAACTACAGAGCAGCAAACTCCATGTCTCTAGCTGTGAAGAAAGACCATTTTAAAAATGTGGCTCTCAGTTAGTAACCCTATACAGCAGATGGGATAGCTCAAATCTGTCTTAATGGAGTATTTTTCAGCAAAAACATATCTGTCAGAAATATAATTCCAAAATGAGATTTATCAGCTAAAAGCCTAGGACTGTTTGGATTTTATTTCAATATGCGAATAACGCTTTTGGAAGCATTCTATTTTGGTAGATTGATATCTTTATGTCTTGATAATGAAAATATTAGACAATCTACTGACTAAATTCAACATCAGTAAGAAGTTTTACTTCGTATCATGACACCAGGAAGCACCCATCATTTTGCCTACCTGTGAAAACAGGGAGGTTGTACACGCAGAGGTATTTAGAGATCACATAACAAAGAAAACTGACACACCACCAATGATCTAAAACGTAAATGAATCACAGTGAATGTTTTATTTTTCAAAGCATCATAAATAAAGCCTGGCTTTACCAAAATTTAATATTTCCATTTGATGGGAATAAAAATGGCATAGGTACCTTATCATTTAGATAGAATCATTAGATAGGATCATTTAGATAGAATTCTTAGATTCATTTGATGTAGAAAAAGTTCTCTATCTAAAGAGACATACCTTCTGACTCTACTAATAAAGAATATCAGTTTCAAAAAGCAGTAGCACAAGCAGGAATTCAGGGGTTTAGACCAAATTTTCAGAAAAGGACCCATTTCACTGCATTTGTATTGGGGGGTCCCTAAGCAGCTTTTCTTCCTTCTCCACTCCTAATTCCACATCCTCTGAAAATTCAATACTTACGGTATGACACCAACTTTAGTTTAAATACATATATTCCATGCACAACTAGACTGGGGACTCCAAAGGGGCAGTCTGGCTACCTGCCTTCCCTGCCATCCCAGGAGACACCTGCTGCCCACAGTCTACCACACACAGGCCTGGAGCCAGGTAGAACCAGGCACGGAAGGATATCAGGACCCTCTCCCCACCTATAAGTGGTGCTTACAAACAGTCCTCTGTTCCTAAGGGTGTACCACTGGCTCACCATGCACTTTGCCTCTAACTACACACAGGTTCTATGTTACCATTTTCACTTGCAAAACCAAGGGTGAGTGGTCAGTCCCTCAAGCTGGCCCTCTAGCCCCAAGTCCTAAAAAGAGTTTAAAGAAATAATGAATTTTTAAGTCATCATAATATAATAACTAAAACATAATATATAATATAATAAACTATAATTAATACTTTTGATATGTCTTAAGTCACTTCAGAGTGATTTAGTAGTCCATAGGGCAGGGCAATAAATACTCAATTAACCCTATTCCAGTAAAGCGAAAGATTTCCGGTAACTAGAAATTTCAATAAATGAATAGTCAATGAACCACAGCTTTTGTGATAGAAACACTATCAAGAATACATTCAGATTTTAGGATGACAAGTGGGTAAGTGTAAATAACATTCTATAGAGACTATAAAAAGCAGCACAAAAAAATTCCTAAGAAATGAAAATGCATTACTCTTCTCAAATTTGCCAAACAATCCTACACTCATATTGTTAAAATGAAATATAACTACAAGTGAAATAAAACTGAGCTCTCTGGAAAGCTTTAAATTCTGCCAATGCAAGTTTCCAAAAACATGGTTAAAATCTTTCCCCCGAGATTAAGAGCGGAAAGGTTTTTCCTCCTATTTTTTCTGCATGACAGAGTTTTTGCAGATTATAAACAGACACAGAGGATCACTCCTAAAAATCTTGGAGAAGCAATCAGCATTTTGAGAATCATGCACTAATGTATGTCATGACCTCATATGCAGCTGGCCCGCTCTCCGTGCTCATTACTACCGAGAGGACTTTAGTCATGCTTTCCCTCCTGTTCCCATTCCCAAAAGTTCACATTCCTCATGCAGTCCCAGCATTTCCCAAACTGTACTCTGCCAAACATTAGAAACCCTGGAGACTTTCAGCGGATAGCTCTGTCAAATAAATTTGGAAACTATTTCATGGAGTGTCTCCTCTCAGAATTCACAAAATACAGTTTGGGGCGCAATGGGCAGGTCCTTGAGAGACAGGCTACAGGGGCAGATTTTATTCTGTAGGAATGTGAGAAGTGGAGAAGGGTTTAAGCATGGGGGAGAGAGGATTAATCGGTTTCATGGAAAATGTAGAGGATGCTGGAGAGATGGTGTTGGGAGAAGAGTGAAAGGATCATCGAAATAATCATGCGAGACAGGCCAGGGCTGAGGCTGTAACTGGAGAAACACGGGAGAGGGGGGATGTGAGACCAGTGGTGCAGAGAATGAAAAGCGCCTTGTGAAAACTGGATGTGGCGTGAGGAAAAGGAGGGAATGAAGACGGCCCTAGCTCTCTATTGTCACTATTTTCCCCATGAACTAGCAGGTGAGTGAAACTGACTGAAGGGCAGATGACAACCGAAAGAGATGTAAGGAAAATGACGAAGGTCATGAAGGTCAAGTGTTGGGTCAACTCCCACGGGTGACAGAAAAGGAAGCTGACTGCTTCAGTGAAATAACTGCTTAACATCGTCATTCATGAGGCTGGTCCTGCCTCATCCAGCCAGCATCTGTCCCTCCCCTAAGGTCCCCGTGACACTCTTTCGGTACCTCATTTGTGGTAACTTTAAAATCTGTGTATTAGTATTAATTATTGTTATTATTTTATTTTCCCCTATTAGATTTTAACTCCTTAAAATCTAGCTAGGTAGGAGGAAGAGGTAGGACATTAGGTTTTATTTAGCCTGTATCACCTTTTATAACACAAGACATCTAGCAGGCATTTAAAACATCCTTGTTAAATTGCTAAATAGTTGTCACTAAATATACATGGGTTTGCTTCAACATCCACCTTTCTTTGCTCGTCACCGCTGAAGTAATTTTCCCCTCTGGCTTTGGTTTTTGGCACTTTGAATTCGATGTGCCTGGGTGTGCATTACTGGTCTTCGTTTTTCCCTTGATTGCTTGACTGTTTTGGTGTTTACACTACCAAGTATTTTCTGAGCTTCCTCTGTCTGTGGCTTTCTGTCATTAATTTTGGAAAGTTTCGGACATTATCAAGTCAAATACCTTTTCTGCTCCTTTCTCTCCTACTCCAATGATGGGAACATACACCTTTATAAACTGTCCCACAGTTCTGCTCTCTTTTTTTCCTTTCTTCCTATCTTTGCATTTCAATTTGGGAACCCTCTATTGACCTGTCTTTAAACTCACTGATTCTTTCCTCAGCCATGTCAGGTCTACTGATGAACCCATTGAAGGCGTTCTTCGCTTCCATTATAGTGTGTTTTGATTTCTAGCATTTTTCTTTTGACCCTTTCTTAGAGTTTCCACCTCCATTCTTACATAACCTGTCTTTGCCTGCATGTTGTCTACTTCTTTGATTAGAGCCCTTTACACTTCAATCATAGTTATTTTAAATTGCCTGTCTGACAATTCTAACATCTGTGTCCTATCTGAGTCTGGTTCTGATCACTTTGTCTCTTCAGACTCTTTTTTTTTTTTTTGGTTTTTGGCATGTCTTGTAATTTTTTTTGTTGTTGTTAAAAGCAGGCATGTTGCATTGGGAAACAAGAACTGAAGTAAACAGGCCTTCAGAGTGAGGATTTATGCTCACTGGGTCGTGTTTAATGTCTGCTATAGCTACAGATATCAGAGGCATCGAGTTCCTCGTGTCCTTGTTGTTGTCTCCCCCCTTGACCTTGCACTTCCCCATGTACTCCTCCTCAGAATGAGACTTTGTCTTGCAATTCCTTCCATTGTAAATCACTGTTACACAGGGGACCTGTTGGTACAGTGGTAAAATGTGGTTAAGGGGTAGCTTTCAATATCTTCTGATTAAATTTCAGTCTTTTGCAGGTCTGTGTCTCTGGAGTGTAACCATTACAAGTGTTTCTTCTTGAACAGCTTTCCCCTACTTCCCTAAGTGAGACAGGATGGCAGCAGGGGCTCAGGAGGAATGCCCTTCTCTCATGACTATAGGACAAGGCTTGATATAGCCTTTCACCTGAGAGAGCTGGCTTTTTATGGAGAAGGCTCTGGGCATGTTTTCTGTTGATTCTTTATCCACTCCTCCTCTGACAGCCATGAAGGGCTCATTCTCAGATCTTCACTGTGAGAAGTTGGGAGGGTTCCTATTGGGAAGGTCCATGAACACGGGAGGGCTGGAGATGCACCCGAAGACGACAGCCCCCAGGAGATCTGAACTCTCACACTGGTGCTGACTCAGCCAAGCAATTGTTGAAAATTACCACGTAAGTGTCGCTGCTTCCGCAGCTTCCATTCCAGGTAAGTCAACTTGACTAACACCTCCGAACATACCCACCTTTCCAGATTTCAGCACAGCAGTTCACGGGGAACCTCAGTTCCATGATGGGAGGCACAGCATTTTTTAACTTGTCCCTCTTTTTCTTGTTGTAAGGATGGGAGTAACAACTTCCAAGACCTTTCAGTCAGAGCTGCAACTGCAAGTCCCAACATCCACTCTTTATATTACTCTGGGGCTAAAACACACACACACACACACACACACACACACACACCATTATTTCAGATCCCTATTCTCAACAGAGAAGGGAAGAAAATGCACGTAGAGAACACATAAAGGATGCCGATGATTGATAACACCTTACGCGTACTACAGTGGCACAGGCCTGGTATTTGGGGTAAGAAGCTCTGGTCTTACAACTTTTCAGATGTAATACATCACATCTTCCTTTGTTCCCTCTCATCTTAAGTCAATCAAATAGATATAAAATCACTTCTGGTTATAACATATGCGGGTTTATCATTATCATAACTCCTGGTAACATTTTCATTTTAAAATAAGAAGATAAAATAAGAGTCACAGTGCTTTATACTTATTAATGCAATCACTAACAAATAAATTTTTAGAAAATGAGGACAATCAATACTCTCCTTTGTATAGGTCTTTATCACTGGTTCAGTTTCTTTGTTTCACTGCTTCTGTCTGTCATTTTCCCAAAAGCAATAGCCAATTTTTTCAAGTAACAGGATTATGAGCAAAGATTTACATTTATATATTCTTAAATTTTCTACTTATGGAAAATTTCAAATATATAGAAAAAAACAGAGAAAAACAATGGACCACTTCATACCCATAATCCAGTCTCAATAATTATCAACACTTTTGCTGACTTTGCCTCATCTCTCCCTCCCACTTATTTTTTCCAGAATATTTTAAAGCAAATCCCAGACAACACACAGATACTTCCATATGCATCTTCACTGGACAAGAAAGTCTATTCACTTGGTGGAGTGACTCTGTTCTAACCCCCGTTGGGGAGAAGTGAGTTCATTTCCTGTCTAGGAGTGACAGCCACTAGTGTTTGGGGACCGAAGCATCAGTAGGAGAGTGTTGAGAAATGAGAGGGGTGAACTGAGTTAGATAATGTGCACGGACCCATCTGTCCTTCTTCCCTCCACCGAGATAGCTGGACAGGTCAATAACCTAAGAACATTTCTTCTGCCCTTAGGTTTCTGGGTGAGAACTGGTTCTGCAAATGGAAGCAGAACTTATCTAAGATGACAAAAACAAAGGTGAAGCACAGGCCATATTTCTGCACAATTTTGGCTGTTTCAACCGCAAACAAAGATGCAGTAACGTGAGGTTTTTGTACAGCGGTGCTTACAGAGGCACTTTCCAATTTTCTGGGTGTCAAGTGGCAATTGTGGCCACAGCAGCGGCAGTTTGATTCCGGCTTGCTGATGACTGAATTGCGGCTATTGGAGTGTTCGGTCAGTTCCGAGCTCCAGCAACAGCCTCAGGTGCAAGCCGCTCTCAGGGGGACCCGTTCCATTCTCTCTGGAAGTCATCCTGGTAGGAACAGCCTAGAATCCACTCCGTACATCTTCAGCCAATTTTATAAGCACCTAATTCTCTGCTTAAAACACATGCTGTTTCTGTTTCCTGAACTAAATCCTGACATGCACTATTTGATATATCAATGTGTCCGTGGAACTGATACTAAATTTTCATGAACTGATCCTTAATTTCATGATGCAATACTCTTAACTTTTCTATTCTACTTGTCTCATTTCCTAGTCCCTTCAATTTATGCTCACATTTAAATTTAAATTTCCACACTATTCTGTTCTATTAATTAATTAAAATATTGATGGAAATGGTTTAAATCTATTTCGTGACCCATTGCAAGCCTCGGTTTAAAAGATCCCGCCTGCTTACACCCCAGTCTTACTAAGAGAGCTACAACTACATTATAGAAAATCACAACAGCATTTACTCATTTTTCTTTTATTCCATCCTAGCCTTCATGGTAGACAATATGGAGTTTTTCCAGCTATCAATTTACTGACCTCTAAGTAGGAAACAGCCCTCAGGCCAGTCCCCACATAGCTAAGAAATATTTTTAAGAAACAGACAAAAAAACGGAGAACAGAGAATAAGGAAAGAAAATGCTATGACTGACAGGTTTGGGGGGAAACTGTTCTTGATTTAAAAGAATGCAAGTTTTTCATAAAACCATTTTCTGAAAGCTTTCTTTGACCAGACCTGATTTTTTTTTTATTAAAACAACCTCCAGAAACCATAGGCAATGTTTGAATTTTTTTCCTCCATCTACTCATTAGTCAAACAGAAATAAATCTAATGGGGGCCAAAGGAACTTTTAAAAACTAAGCATCCTTAAATCTTGCTCTATGAATAGTGAACTATAGTCAGTTTTTAGTTCTTCATTCCAAAACCAATAAAATCACAGCAAAATGTTAAATGAATCCACAGATCTCAGAGGATAACAGATCATAAAACTCCCACGGATTTGGCAGGGTGGCAGTCCCTGACAGGAGGAGAAAAGATATATAAATATAAGCTAAAGTTTCACGTTTTTCTATCCTAAAGAATAGAGCTTTATGTAAAAAGTGCAGTTCTTAACTATAAACTATTTTTCCACATTAACAAATAGAGAGCATTAATGAGTACTATACTTATGCATTATGTATCCCACCTTCTTTGGTAAAAATTGTTTGAATTAATTTGAATCATAAAGCTCAGCAAGCTTAAACTTTTATGTTAATGTACTGAATGGAAATCTTTCCAAAATGTAGCATCTTCTTTCTTGCTTAGTGAAACAAAATAAAATGAATATTAATTAGTCTTTCGATGCTTCAGCTTTCTCATTACCATAATCAATTACCACCCCATTCTGAAATACTGCGCTGCTCTCTCAGGAGCCAGTGGTACGTGACCAAATGTTGAAGCTGAAAACATCATGGACGATAGCATTAGAGACAACCTGGTTCCCATCGGGGCGCCCACAGCTTTCTGGCCCTGTGATAACGGGCAAACTAATCAACGGCCCTGTATTTGTTTCATCTGCTACACAAAAGGAACCAGAATGCTGCACTCCTGCCTTGTTAGAAGGATGAAATGATTACTTCCAAGAGTACAGAGTGATTCCACTACCACTGTAAAATCAAATATCTGTTACTTCTCAAATTCGAATCTCTCATAACTCTGAATAATCGGTAAAACTGCACAAAGAGCCGGTGGGGAAGTGGGGTACTACTTACTGTCTCGGAAAAACCAAACAGCTACAGTTTAGGAGTTGAAAGTACAAAATAAGGTGGTAAATGTAAACCTTCAGTTGAATTATATTTAGAACAAATGTGTTTGCCGATTGTATCTTTTAAATTTTTATTTTGTTTGTTGCTGCTACACATACAGCTAATTTTTATTTTGATTTTGTAGACCAGAAACCTTGCTAAATAAAAATACATCTAATAAAACACATAAACATCTAAAGGTTAACTTTATAACATTTTATTGAGACGCTTGGAGACAGGAAAATAAAGAGATATACTATTTATATGGATTACAGTGTCACTTTTCTTCAGATTGCCCTATGCATTCAATGTAATCACAACCTAAAATTACAAAACAGTCTGTGTGGAAATTGACCAGATGATTCCAACAAGCAAATGCAAAAGGCCAAAACGCACGGGCGATCGTGCGGAAGAAGGAAGTGAAAAACCCTGTCAGATAGGAAGGGTTATTATAAAAGACAGCAGGGACGACAGCCCAGCCCGGGCACAGCAGCACACACAAGGCCAACGGGGGCCAACCGAAGAACCCCGCAACAGACCCGTCACGCACGAAACGTTGATTTAGGACAAAAGTAGCACCTCCTGGAAGTACAGAAGGGAAAGTCTTTTCAATAAACAATGCTGGACCAATTAGATATCCACATGAAAAAACAAATAACTTGGGTCCTTCCCTCACACTATCCAGAAAAAAACAAAAAAAACAAAAACAAAGATGTCAGGTGGATTTTCAGGCCTCAATGTAAAAGATGAAACTATAAAGCTTCTAAAATATAGGAGAACGGCTTCATGATTCGGGGGGAGGGAAACATTTCTTAACAACATACTAAAAGCATCTACCATAAAGGAAACAACTGATAAACTGGGCTAAGTTAAAAATAATGGCTGTTCAACAAAAAAACATACTAAGAAGTGAAAAAAACATGGTATAGAGTCAGAGAAGAGACAGCAACCCATATAAGCCACGAAAGGTTTCGGCCCAACTCTACGCAGCAATTCTACAAACTGGCCAGAAAGTATGGCCCATAGAATGCAAAAGTGAACAAAGGACCTGAATATGTACTTAAAAATAGGAAAAATTAAAGAACAGGGTGAACTATTTGGGGATACGTATAAAAGCAAAAAAATAATTTCACTTGAAAAACAACAAAGTGCTTACGATTAAAGTCGGAGATAGTGGTTACCTCCAAAAATCAGAATGACTTCCGTGGCGATGAAAATATGCTATTGAGTAATGTGGACTGTGGGCACATGGGTGTTAATTTTATAATTACTCATAAGTTGACACACTGTTCAATTGTTTTACACATTTTTGTGTGGGTGTTATATTTTATAGTAACAGCAGATTTTTCTTAAGTGTACTAAAAGAAGTCGGTGAGACCAGATAGTTACAATTTTCCGGATAACTCAGGCTACATTTGCAAAAATATTTTCCTTAAAAACATAACTTCCAGGTTCAGGTTTTCCCATGCCGTTGTTCTTTAGTCAGACTGCCCATGTTAAGTCATGCATGACTTTCCCCAGAGAAGCCCACAGGAGAGAGAGGTGCATTTGGTCTGCATCTGGAAGGACAACATTTAGGGCTGGGTGGAAGAGGGAAGGGGTTCAATTTGTTCTACTAATCCTCCCGCCAGTTTGCGAAGTAAATTCTCCTGAGTGAGCTTGCTTCCCTGGATCACGTTTTTTTCATTCAGTTACAAAACAAACAAAATGCCAAGTGCCAACCTTTCTCTCCACGGTGATACCTTTCACAGCCTGCATGTTTGAGAAGTCCACAGGTCTGCCCCATCTATTAACCTTCTCTGTGACCTTAAACCAGAAAAAGACAAAGGATACCTCTGGCTGGCTATGCAGGAAAAGTGGCAAGTGTGAATAGTGAAATTAGATCAGGAACCAAGGAATACTGGACCTCAGTTATCCCATATTTAAAATGGAAACAATAACATTCATGCTACATATCTTGAAGGCCACGTACTATAATTGTTGCCAAAGTGACCTGAAGAAGACAGACAAATACTGTCACTGCTCCTAATACAAATAAGGTACAGCAGAAATACCAGGAAGCACATCAGACGTGCTGGCTCTGATAATTTACCACCTGGGTGACTGGTCACACATGAGTTGGACCACTCTGGCTGTTTTCCCAACTCTGCGATTATATGTAAATTAGTCCTTCCAAAACTATGCAGTATCTAGGGTCTATGCTTTCTTAATGCTGCTTTTATAACAAACCTAATAAATAAAAATTCAATGTTATAACTAAGATAAATTAAAATCATTTTATGAAGGGATTCAAATTAAGGTTTCTTTAAATAGATTTGATAAATAACAATATAAGTTCTGAGAAAACTAACACATATACTGTACCTTCTTTAAAAGGCAACTAATGTTATATTAAGCTCATTAAAGAAGAAAAAAGAACAAGTTTCTGTAAAATTAAATTAAAATTAGGTATAGGAAATCCAGTTTGGAATGCACATTCAGGTAACCTTGAGGCTTATATTCAATAGTTACATACAGATTTCTGTAGTACCTGGGCATCAGCAGCTGTTTAACAAGAGGCCCACGGGCCAGACCCCTTGGCCAGAACTCTGCATGGGCCACCTGCCCTAAATTCCCCACAATGACACAAGCGAAGACCCAACCCCTTAGTAGAGCAGGGTGTCCCTCCAGTACACTGTTTCAACCTTAACACCTTGGTGCCCTTGCTACACTGGTTTTAATGTATTTGGAAAACCACTCTTGGATAAACTGTTGGTTGAATTGGTCAGGTGACTGGAAGCTTCACGTAGGGGGACAGCCAGATCATTCCTTGTCCTGTCCTGGGCTGCCACGTCTCTCTCTTTGGTCGTCATTACAGGAGAAAGAAGTTCAGAGCTAACACTTGGACAAGAGAACTCTGCTAGCCCCAGCACAAAGGATTCGCCCCTAGGACACCAGCTATCTGAGAGTGTCTGTCAGCCTCGTTCCCTAGTCTCAATCTGTGGGGAAAAGAATGGTTTCAATGAAACATATTCAAATACACAGGTGTTTCCTCCAGCTATAGTCTCAGAGGAACTTAAATGGAACAGTATCTATGGGCTATTTAGAATACCACCAGATGCAAAAAGGTTATCAGTTCCATTCAATTTACTGACTAAACAGTGAGTTAAGATAAATAACATTTGAATAATGCTTCTATTTAGAAAAACTCTTTTCTAAATATTTTCCCATTTGGATCTGACCATTTGGATCTTGAGATACGTGCTATTATCTCTAGTTCACAGAAAAGGAAACTGACCGTCTCCAACCTCTTCCCAGTACTCACTTGGACTTGAACACTACAACAGACATTTGGAAAGGGTGCACCGGCACAGGGCTAGGCACTTTGTACAGAATAAAAAGACCCTAAAGTGGTCCCTAAAGAAACTTAAAATTCTAACTAAAGGACACTCGGAGATATAAAAAAGAGTCTGAGGAGGAACAGAGGACTGCGGGAACGGCCCCGTCCGCATCACCACACTCTCCCTGCTACACTGGATCCAGGACACAGCCTCGTGCTCACACGACCGCACAGGCTCCTGAGACACAGTGGAGGGAGCCCTGGTCTCCGTGCCGGCCACAGTGCTCAGGCCAGACCTGCCGTCACTGCACAACAGTAACACAAAAACTATGGGACACAGACCAATCACGGAACACAGTAAAGGAACAACTGCCATGGTAACGTTTGTCAGTTCTGATTCAGTAAAATATGTATCACAAATAAGAAATCAAAACATATATCTAAACAATTTTCCAAAAACGCAAATAACTAACAAGTAAGATAGAAATGACATGCTTCAAAATAGAATTTTCTTCCCTGGGATTTGTTAGGTATAGCTCTCATTTAAAATTAATTATAACAATTTCAGCAGTAGAGTGTTATAAATCTGTTGTACCTAATTGTACTATACAGAACTTATTAAGGAAAAGAAAAATCTATTTCACTTGACATACACAAAACTCCTATAATTTCTTAAGACTAAACAGGCCTTGTGGGCTCCCTTCATTCACTGACATTGACAGTTAATTATTTCAATATGCATTCTATCAAATTATTTATAATTATCTCAATTATGATTTTCTTTTTTTGCTTAAATATTTTTATTTTTCATGTTTATTGTAATTTTTAATTAGCATTTAGTCCCATTATATCCCCCTCCTTCCACTCCCCCCAATCACCACACTGCTGTCAAGTACGATCTTCCTACCTTTTTTCCTGTTTCTTTTTTCTAAATCAAAATCTGGCCTACTTTCAATGGGCTCAAAACCTGCTTACATTTCCAGAATACTAGAAAGTTCCATAAATGTCGGACTTACTAACAACAAGTACAATGATAACAACGATAAATTTCAGCTCATGTTTTCACACCATCTTTTAAAGCCTGGCTTGGCCGTCCATGAAACTCCTCCTCGCCCTGTGAAAAAGATCTGTGGCAGAGCCCTGTGAGAAAGGAAAGTATGTGGTGCAAAGAATACACAGAGCTTCTGTACATTAACATTTTATCAATGCCACAGTGTCTAGGATATAGTCTGGCCCTTACACTCCGAAAGGCAAAAAATATTAAATGGAGCTCTTCAAACCGAGAGGCTCAGCTGTGACATACGCACCAAAAACAAGAGCTCTATTTTCTTTGGCTTCTCAAAAACAACTTCGGAGAATTTCTTGGGGAGCCAACCCGCAAACAGACTGCACACACTGACCTCCTTGTTTGTCCGAGCGTGGCCTGCGGGGCGAAGCCACCGGTTTGGCCCCTGAAGCCGTCTTCCGGCGGCAGGCCCCACTCAAAGAGCGCTATTTTACCAGGGCAGCCCTGATGCAGACAGCTCACGGAGGGCTTTCACTTCCATCGCCAGGGAGTGTCTGTCCATGAAACTTGTATGTACTACACAGGATGCTCTTTATGGAACGGGTGTATTAGAATGAAACCTATAAGCATATTCTAAGCACATCAAAAAGCATTTTTTAACATTAAACGAGACACTTTTTCTTGATTCTCTACCCCCACGCTCCACGTTTTATTTAGCCAATTGAACCCAGTCTTTCCCTATCCATAAGGTTATCTAATACCTACCCAGTCACATGAATCTAACAAAAACTTGCCTAAAGTACTGCATGTTGACATGTGCGATTACCTTAACTACAGAGTAATAAAATCTTTGTGTTAATTTCAAATTTCCTTGAGCAAAGCATGAGATTGGGCTTCTAAGTCACTCCAAATACGCAGTAAACATTATGAATTTGTTTTTATACAACGAAAATTCATTTTTCTGATATTCCACTTATACCAGTTCATTCAGACAAAGACTGGGTTTTCATAGTTGGGCAGTTGCTTTCTGGTTGTCTAAATGTGAGTTACCAGATTGGTCTAAAATTATTCAGAATATTCTCTGAAAAAATTAACACGATCTCTATGACTAGACATTCCTGATTTCTCTACAGGGTTCTCTTATGAGGTGATTCTGAATCCCAAAAGACCAATTTACTCACAATCACAATTACAGAATTCCAGGAATAGAAGACTCTTTGGTGATCTGTAACAACCCTAAATTTATAGTTGAGGGAAGTGAGGCCAACTGAAAACAAATTACTTTGATGTTATCCCCAAACCTAAACACAGTGGTACTTCGGTACTCGCCATTAATTCGTTCCAATGAGTAGCGAGCAAGCAATGATTGATGAAGCATTTTTTCTTGTGGGCGGCATCGTGACCCATACAAGTTCTAGCAAGTGTGACGAGCGCTGAGCAAGTGCCGAGTGCCGAAACATTTTTTTCTCGTCAAAATGCGATGAGTACCAGGTTTGATGAGTTCTGAAGCCGATGAGTACCAAGGTATAACTGTATAGCCAAATCATTCTTGAGGGCCACAATAAAAATACATGAAACAAATAAAGCCAAATTTACATACTGAATATTCTAAAAACTAATAAAGTATTTAATTTAAAATTGTCTTCCTTTTCCAATTTCATTGAGATTTAACTGATGTACAGTGACTCACATGTACTCCCATGAAACCATTATCCCAGTCAAGATAACAAATATTCCACCAGTCCCAAGAACTGCCGTGCAGCTCTTTATAATCCGTCCCTCGCTCTACCGCTGTTGTCAAGCTGACACTAAGCTACCTCACGTCATTACAGATTCATGTGGACTCTCCAGAACTGTCTATAAATAGAATTATATAGTATGTATTGTCTGCTTCTTTAAGTGTGATTATTTTAAGACTCATCCATAATGTCGCATGTATTAGCAGCATGTTCTTTTTTACTGCTGAGTGTTAGTCTACTATATGGTTACATAGTCTTGGTTTATCCATTCACCTGTTGTTGGCATGTGGGTTCTTTCCAGGTTTGACTATTACAGAGGAAATTGCTATAAACGTTCATGCACAAATCTTTGTGGGGGCACATGTTATCATTTCTCTTCTGTAAATAAGTAGGAATGAATGGATGGTTTATAGGGCACATGTATATTTAACTTTTTAAGCAACTGCCAAACTGTCTATCAAAGTTGTTATACCAACTTTGCATTGCATTGTACAGCATTGCATTCACATGCTCAGCAATGCAGAAAGTTCCACTTGCAGTCTCCCCATTGCACAATAAAAATGTGATTTACTTTGCATTTCTCCGATAACAAAGTATGCTGGTCATCTTCTCAGGTGCTAATCAATCACTGATACATATCCTTTTGTGCAGCGTCCAAACAGTTGTCTACTATTTGTAATTGTCTTCTCGTTATTAAATTCAAAGAGTTTAATGTATTCTGGACACATCCCCCATCTGATATGTTTTATAATGTTGTCCCCTAGTCTTGCCTTTTTGCTCCCTCGTGGATTTTTAAAGAGACAATGTTTATTAATTTTATAAAGTCCTATTAAACAATACTTTCTTTATGACCTGCTGGGTCACACCCTAAGGTCCCAGAGTTTAAGTTCTAGTTCTGTCACAGACTATCCCACGCTTCTTCCAAAGTTCCATGAAGAAAGCCAAACGCTGCACTTTACAAAGAGTAGCAACTACTGGGTTTTATTAGCTACGGGCAATAAAAACAGCTTTGGTTATTCTAGGTGTTTTGAGCTACCATATAAGTTTAATAATCACCCTGTTAGTTGCAGAGAAATAAAGGTAAAAGGATAAAAACACATACACGGTGATTACTTCTGAAACATAATCGTAGGGTTTAACTTGATTGTCCAGCTGAAAGAAAATCAGAAACAATAAACACCACCTTTATCTCCCCTGCCATCGGGAGTCCACAAAACAGATCATACGCTGCCAGGACTTTCTCATGCAAAGAAGGTCATCCTCACTCTGAACGAGACCACACTGGCCAAAATTTTTTAGATGCTTTTCCTCGTAAGATATGTAAAACTTAACCTTATGAAAGAATGCTTTATTGTAATCTCCACATTGAAAAGTATAAAATTAGTTTTCATGTGCTTAATTCAGATATTAATATATGGATGATTCTCATTTTAAATTTAACATCATAATATTTAGCATGAAGTATTTGGTATGTGAATATGCTGATATAAAAAATATCCTTAGAAAAAGGCTGAATTCTGAAGGGCAGTATTGTCATCTTAAAGAAACTCAGACCAAGTGTCAGGATAGTCCTGCTGAAGGAGGAAAACTCTTCGCACACCACATCTCTACCAGGCTCATCCACGTCACCATCTCCGCCCACCTGCCACGCGCAATCCTGACATCAGTGGAACCTGTGTGTTTTTATGAACAGTGACATCACATCTAACTAAACTCAGAACACCAATACAAGAATATTATTCATTTAACAGACATTCCTGTTCATTTTCAAATTTTGAAAAGTTATCTGTTACAGAAACATGTAAGGCAGAAACTCAGAACAAACTTCTTTTTAAAATTTCCCCCTCAAATCTCTGAAGTATGTGCATGTTATTTCTACCAATAAGAGTTATTTAAAATATAATTACTCTGCAGTTTGATGAATTTCTTCATGGTTAAAATAGTTATATCTTTATAAAGAGTAGCATATAGACTTTTTTAAAAAACTGTATACTGATTATATATTTTAAGGTAAACGAAAAGACAAGAAAAAAAAGCTCACCATACACCAGAATAAACTCAAAATGGATAAAAGACAAATATAAGTCATGACACCATAAAAGTCCTAGAGGAAAACATAGGCAGTAAAATTTCAGATATCCCACGTAGCAATACTTTTGCCAATATATTTCCAGGGCAAGAGAAATAAAGGAAAAAATAAACAAATGGGACTACATAAAATTAAAAAGCATCTGCACCTCTAAAGAAACCATCTTCAAAATGAAAAGGGAATCGACCATATGGGAGAACATATTTGCCAATGTTATCTCCGACAAGGGTTTGGTCTCCAAAATATATAAAGGACTCATACAACTCAATAACAGAAAGTCAAACAATCCAATTAAAAAGTGGAAAAAGGACCTGAAGAGACACTTCTCCAAGGAGGACATACAGATGGCCCATAGACATATGAAAGGATGCTCAGCATCACTAACCATCAGAGAGATGCAAATTAAAACTACAATGAGACATTATAGTCAGAATGGCCATCATTAACAAATTAACAAACAACAAGTTCTGGCAAGGTTGTGGAGAAAAGGAAAACCTAGTGCACTGTTGGTGGGAATGCAGACTGGTGCAGCCACTGCAGGAGAAACAGTATAGAATTTCCTCAGAAAACTAAAAATGTAACTACCTTTTGATCCAGCGATTCCACTGATGGAAATATATCCTAAGAGTCCTGAAACACCAATTCAAAAGAACCTGTGCACCCCAATGTTCATGGCAGCACAATTTACCATAGCCAAGTACTGGAAACAGCCCAAGTGCCCATCAGTAAATGAATGGATCAAAAAACTGCAATACATTTACACAATGGAATACTATGCAGCAGAAAGAAAGGAGGAACTCCTACCTTTCGTAACAGAATGGATGGAACTGGATATTACGCTAAGTGAAATAAGCCAGCCAGTGAAAGACAGGTATCATATGACCTCACCTATAAGAGGAACCTAATGAACAAAACAAACCAACAAGCAAAATAGAGTCACAGACATGGAAACAAGGAACAGACTGACAGCGACCAGAGGGGAGGTGGGAGGGAGATAAGTGGAAAGACAGGGAAGGGCCTAGTCAAGGAACACGTATGAATGACACATGGACATGGACAACAGGGTGGGAAATGACTGTGGGGGAGGGTAGTGGGCTGCGCAGAGGAGGACAAAGGGGGAAAAACTGGGACAATTGTAATAGAATAACAATAAAAAAATTTAAAAAAAAAAGAAAAAATCAAATACCTACTAACCACAGAAAATATTCGTAAGTGTTGCTGACAAATACACTTCAATATTGAGTAGCTACATGAAAAAATACAAACTTTTTTCCAGGAACACATGGACATAACCAAGGGGGAGGGCAGAAGCAAGGGAGGGAGGTGGGATTGGCTGGGGTGGGGGGGAGTGGTGGGGAGAAAATGCAGACAACTGTAATTGGGCAACAATAAAGTAACAAAATCTTAAAAAAAAGAAAAAATACAAACTTCAACTTAAATAATATATAACTTGACCCCTGTTGCTTGCTACAAATATTCATGAGTGGAATTCAGGAACCAAAAAGACAGTAAAATTAAAGAAAAAAGCCCGTTCATTTACAAGTAGAGATAATTATCAAACTTACAAAGAAAAAATGGAGTAACTTCAGAAATTAGATTGTATTTAAAAGAAAGTAAGAATTTTAATATCTGCAAATAGTCTTTGATATTAACATTCTTGGCACGGCTGATACTTTGTACACTCTGAATAGTACATACAGTACCCAAATGCTAAATATGTTTATACAAGCTCTCTAGCATGCAAAGGTTCTTAACAGGATATATAAATCATTAAGTGAGTGATTGAATATAAGGATCTTCTGTTCTCCTTATAATCAAATAACCTGCTGCTCACCTGACCAAGTCTATAAAACCCGAAGGGCCATTTACTCTGCCTGGCAAGGTACACTGCGTTCCCGCTAAGTCATGCTGCCTTCTCTCCTCTGCTCTGTCTGGCTGGGCAAAGTGGCCTATTAAAGGAGGGAGCCATTTTATATCTAAGTGACCAGATTTTCAAACTTCACCAGCTGATGAATATATATATATTTATTTTTCTCATTTCAATTGGCTCACAATGATTCGAGACTCCTAGTTGCTTGGCCAGTGACTCTATGACCGACCTACTTGATTGTCGGAAGCCCACCATCTGGCAGGGTTATACAACTCCTAGTATTCTTCAGAATCAAAAGGAGCACATTCAAGAGTCCATGGATTACTCCTGAATTTCTACTTCCTGTCACATGTACCCAGATCCAGCCCTGATGGGTCTAGAAAGGTGCAAATCAAAGAGGAACACATAATTCCCTGATACCTAGACGCTCGTAGCCCTGGAGAGCCACCAATGCAAATGTTCACATGGGGGCAAGCGTACCATCAAAGTACACCCACCAAAGGCCGCCAGACTTAGTCCACTACACAATAACCGAGAAATTTGATCCTCACAACAGAACTATGAAATAGATGTCATCTCCATTTTACAGAAGATAAAGACTGAGAAACATTAGGTTTCATAATTTTTTAGCAGCCACAAATGGAAAACTAAGCATGGAATCCAAAGCTGATCTAATAAGCAAACAAAACTAACCTTTGTGTATACTATCCTTGAAATGCACTGTACTTCCTCTCCAAGCTCATACCTATTTGTTGGTATCCAAAAACTGTAAAATATGTTACCATTTCAACACAGCATAATAAGGCCTTGAAATAAAGTTACTATTTCAATTCAGTAAAAATTTACCGGGTTTTTTTGTTTTTGTTTGTTTGTTTTTTACATATTATATACAATGAGGAGAGTCAGTTGTGTGGTCCTCAACAAGAATGAGGGCCCCAGAGCACATCTAACAATGTCTGGAGACATTCTTGGTTGTCAGAAATACGAGGAGAAGGTGCCACCGGCATCTAGTGGGTAGAGACCCAGGACACTGCCGGGCATCCTAGAATGCACAAGACAGCTTCCCCTAAACAAAAAACTTATCTGGCTTAAAAATCATAGAACACAGATTGAGAAACCCTGCCCTATAATAACTTACAATCGATAGTCCAATTAAGCACCTAAAATTTAGGATAACCATTCAAAGAAAAATAACTGCTCCCAAAAGGTGGAAGGGGAGACAGACCATGTATACATAAAGCGCATGCACACACATGCACACATACACACCTTGAAATGTGTGTTTCTCAGAAGATGGGAGAAGAGGACGGTGGTGAAACAGCTGAGCTGCTGAAGAAGCAAACCGTGTCTGACCCCAGGAAGGCCATGTCAGAATTGAGGAGGGGGAGGGTTCTGAAAAACTGATCTTTAAAATCAAAATGTAGTCACTTTAATTTTCTCTCAAAAGGTCACCAGAAGGCAGGCAGTACCTTATTGAATGCAAAGTGAGTTTCTCATGTTGTAAAAATAGTTTTAAACATTAGTATAACAGGTAATGCAATTTATTTAGGGGCTTCTTTTCAAAACTCAAAGGCATAAAAAATGTTCTTAAGATCTCAATTTATTTTCATCCTTACATAAGTAGCAAAGTGGACCAAGTAGTGTGATCTCTCGGTGGGACTCTGGGCAAAAATTAACAAATAAGTCTGCTGTAAGAATATTAAGGCACCAAAAGTTTAATTAAAAATATTCCTCCATAAAAATACCACCAAGCTTTTTACAAAATTATAATCAATGATCAAGAAGCTGAAAATAAGTCTAGATTATTTCTAAGATCCCATCCAACTCTGAAACTGTATGATTCTGCACATCATTAATTTTGGGGGGTACCTCTAGGTAAGGATAGTTTATGCCAGACAATAGAAAAGAGCTAATTAATTTTTCTACTAGCATCTGTTCATAGGAGGGAAGGAATTCATAAATATTGGGAGCTGGCAAGTTTATGGCACTTATTTATACAGGCTACTATAAATACAGCCAGACATTTTTCTGAACCAGACACCTTAAAGAAATTCTACATTAACTTTTCT
>VMDR010012499.1:0-26495 GCA_007922815.1 Macrotus californicus | reverse complement strand
ATGGTTTTGGGGAAATTGGACAGATACATGCAAAAAATAAAATTGGACAACTTCCTTACATTATATACAAAAATAAACTCAAAATGGATTAAAGACCTAAATGTAAGACCTGAAATCATAAAATTCCTAGAAGAGAACACAGGCAGTAAACTCTTGAACATTGGTCTTAGCAATATCTTTTTGGATATATCTCCTCAGGCAAGGGTAACAAAATAAAAAAACAAATGAAGCTACATCAAACTAAAAAGTTTTTGCACGGCAAAGAAAACCACCAACAAAACGAAAAGACAACCTACTGAACGGCAGTAGGCAGAAAATATTTGCAAATTATACACCTGATAAGGGGTTAATACACAAATATATATAAGAAACTCATACAACTCAACACTCTAGAACACAAGCAATCCAATTAAAATATGTACAGAGGACCTGAAGAGACATTTCTTCAAAGAGGACATACAGATGGCCAATAGATATATGAAAAGATGCTCAACGTCACTAATCATCAGGGAAATGCAAATCACGCCAACAATGGGATATCGTCTCACACCTGTCAGAATGGCCGTCATCAAAAGCAATCAACAAATAAGCAATGCTGGTGAAGATGTGGATAAAGGGTATTTTCATAGCCACTAAGGAAATTTGTATAGCCACTGTGGAAAACAGCACAGAGATTCTCCAAAAAAAAATTTTTACATAGACCTGCTATACCACCCCACAATTTCACTTCTGGGTATTTATCTGAAGAAACCCAAAACAATAATTCAAAAAGAAATATGCACCCCTATGTTCATCACAGTGTTATTTATGGAAGCAAACTGAGGTTGCTTAGGTCCATCAATAGACAAATGAATAAAGAAGACATGGTACATATACACAATGGAATATTACTCAGCAATAAAAAAGAATGAAATCTTGCCATTTGTGACAACATGCATTGACCTAGCGGTCACTATGGTAAGCGCAATAAGTCAAACAGAGAAAGACTAATATTGTATAATCTCACTTACACATGAAATCTAAAAAAATAACAAATGAATAAATAAAACAGAAACAGATCTACAAATGTAGGGAACTAGCTGATGTTTGTCAAAGGGGAGAGGGTAAAGGGGTGGAATTTTTTAAAATAAATTAATTTTAAAAAAGAAATAAAGACCAAGAAGGGATAGCAAACGTGATTACAAAATGAAAATGGAAGGAAGGAAGGAAGGAAGGAAGGAAGGCAGGGAAGAGAGAGAGAGAGGGAGGGAGGGAGAGAGGCAGGGAGAGGAAGGAAGGAAGGGAGGCTGAAGATTAGCAGTCCAGAGTGATGGGAAAGCTTTAAAGTTTTCAGAGAGCCAATCATTTTCTCTCCTGTTGCCACATCATTCTTCGTATGTAACTTCCACTCAACTGAACCAAGGGTAGCTGCCAAAGCTCCAGGCATCACATTTGCATTCCAGGTAGCAGGGAAAAAGAAAGGTAGAGGAAGGATGTTCTCATCCTCTAAAGCACACTTTCCAGAAGCTGTTCGGTTTATATTCCATTGGCTAGAATTCAGTGATGTGGCCGCATCTGGCTGGAAGGGAGGCTGGGAACCATGTCTATTCTGAGTAGCCATGAGCTCAATCAAAATGAAGGATTCCACTAAGAAGAAAGAAAAGAAGAGCATTTGGGAGCAAGAAGCAGCTTCTATCTCTGACTACAGCTGAGGCCAACCTGCATAATCCAGGTGGTTGGCTGACACTTGGACAAGGAGGGGCTCAAAGATGACTTCTCTGGTGAAGAAGGGAGAGGACTTAGGAAGCAGCCAGGCCAGAGGATTGGAGAAGAGAGTTCCAGACAGGAACAACTGCTTAGACCAAGGCCTAGAAGTGAGAGAAAACTGGGTACATTTGGAAAACCAAAAGAAAGCCTGCCACTAGATGATAAAAGCAAGGTGGGTGAGAGGTGAAGCGGGAGAGGCAGCAAGAAACCGAGCTGTGTAGGACCCTTTTACCATGTGGAGGAGCTTGGGCTCAATCTAAGAGTAACAGAGGCCCAATAGAAAGTGTGTGTTAGGAAAGGAAAATGATCAGAGTTGCATTTTGGAAAGATCATTCTAATTACAGAGTAGAGGATGCCCTGGGCTGGAGAATGCCAAACCTGGAGGCAGGGACACCCAGTGGGAGGCTCCTGGAGGCTGATAAGCAGCTGATCTTGGCTTGAAGAAATACACCGGCAGGTTCTGTTTCACACTGGAAGGCTGATGAGGGATGGTTTCCAACAGTGCTGCTCAGAGGGCTTTTCTGCATGAGCTTCCAAGCTTGCCCCAGAACCTAAAGCAAGGTACTTCTTCCTTCACTGAGACAATCTTGCTACAAAAATTTTACATATGTATATATGATCTGCTGAATTAAACATGTACTTAGTGTGTGTTTGCTTTACACCCTGATGCAAGCTCCTTCCTTCTTTGCAGACCAGTACGTTTGCAGACTGATGCCAATCTAAGGACCACACTTTGAATATTACTGGTTTCAAGGCAAGAGGACCCTGAATTCCCCATGAAAGGCCACCTTCTTGGACCAAGAAAAAGGCTGATTTCTCTGTCTGCCGCAAGCCTTACTATTTCTTAATTGCTCCAACGTCCAGTGCCAAACCCACTGCACCCTTCCAGGGGTCACCTATGGCCCTTGGCAGAGGGTCAGTTGCTGGTCAGCTTGTCCAGGAGTGGCAAACTCCCAGGTGACCAGCCTGTGAAAGGAGGCTGGCCTTATATCCCTCACCACCCACCTGGAGTCCTGAAAACTTACAAAGCCTCCCTAGCCAAGCTCTTTCTAGGAACAGTGGGAAAGGCAGAAAGAGAAAACTTTTTCCAGCTCACTCCCTGGAGACAAGGTGAGCTGTGGGATTAACTCCTGGGAGAGCTTCTTAGTTCTTAAGCCATTCTAACAGGGAAGAAGGAAGGGGCCCTATGAAAATAGTCAGCAAGCAAGAGCTCCTCTTAGACAAGAGGGCTGCCCAGGTCCAGCCCCGGGCCACTTTGAGCACCACACTTTCTGCCTGGGCCGAGACTGTCCCTCGCAAGGATGCCTCCTGCCTGCTGGGAGCTCTTCGAGGGAGGAACGCATCTGTGCTTCATCTCAGCCTCCCCGACCCCTTCACCCTGCCTAGCCCAGAGTGTGGCCAGAAGTATCTCTCTCCCGTGCCAAGCACTCTTCAGGCAACTTCACATGTATTAACTCATTTGTTACTGATCCCCAAGAAGCACTTGTAGAACCAATTCATCAATTCACCTCATGCATCAATGCATACAGGTTTTGCCCTGGCCTCTTCATCAGCTTCGTTGACACAGCCTCTGGCAATGGTCAATGTACAAGGTTGGCCTCAAGGAATGGAGTCCCTGATCTGAGCTCAAAAATAAAGGCAACCAGCTTCTCAACTGTTGGTTCAACCCCATGTCAGCACAGGCTTCACTGGAATATCCCAGGGGGCAATTTATCTGTCAAAGGCATCTAAGAGAGGTGTTTCAGAGAGTCTAAGCAGGACCCCAAGGAGACTCAGGATCTGGAGAACCCACTGGCATGTAGGGGCCAGACTCTCAGAGCAGGGTCTTCTAAGAGCATTGAGGCATACCTGATCATTGGGCAGATGGCAAATCTGACGCCAAGACGGGAAGTAGCCCAACATGACAAGTAGGACCCAAGGTAAAATCAAAGATGGCAGGGCTGAAGCTGGGCATTATCCCCAAAGCACTGCCTGTCTTCATGCATTGCCCTCCACCCCCGCGCCTAGAAAAAGTGCTCTCCACAAGGAAGAAGATGACTCAGTTCTGCTGAACACATGGGGTACATGTTGGACCCCAGTGGGACATCAGCCCCTCACTGAAGCCCTTTGGTACCGCTGACTATGAAGTAGGGCTGGAACATTCATGATCCTGCTTCTAAACACCACCCTGAGAAATTGGGTCAGTGTCCATGAAACAAGCCAAGGGACCTCAGAAGACCAGGCTAGCCACCACCCTCTAGCTAGCTGACCTCTCAGTCAGAGGCCAGGGCACCCCTAGCCGTGACCTGGCCTCTCAGCCCCTCTGCTATAAGGAAAGCCAATTCTGAGCACTTCCAACCTGGCTAGTTGAGCCTTGCCCTCCACCCAGCCCCTCATCTCCAGCTTCATGTTTTATGTAAAGGAGACTGGGACTTGGGAGGGTGGGTAGCCAGTGGCAGGCCAGAGAGGCAGTGAATGAAATTCTTTGTTTAAGAAAGGCATGAGCCGTGCGTCCGCAAGCCCGGGAGAAGCATGTCATTTTGCTGGAAATGCGATTTTCCCTAACAAGTACAGAATTCTACATGACATGTTGAAAAGTGTATCTCTTTGAGAAGCTGCTCTGTATCTCAGAGGCATCGCCAGGACAGAACCATGTAATGTGGCAGTTGCCATGGCAACACCTCGTTTTCCATAGACAGGAGAATCAGAGTGGCTAAGTCGATTGAGAGGCCCCAAATAATGTCTCAAGAGCAGGCTGAGATGTGGCTCAGGCTTTCACAGTGCCTGGGGTGCTATTTGGGGTCTCAGGGCCACCTCATATATGCTTCATGGAAAATCTCCAGGATAATGTTGCACGCCAACTCCTCTTTGTCAGAGGCTTGGTGATTATAGAATGAGATTTGCTCAAGGCCACCAGACAAGAGAGTGACAGGGGTAGGAAGACCAGGCTCCTACCTCCTCAGGCAGGTAATGCTCACAGCTGAGGTGACATTGGCCTCCACCCTCCCTCCTACTCCACAGATGCTGCCCCTTTCCCCAGTTGTCCTGACAACAGACATTGCCCCTTAGCACCAGCCGCATTAGCTGAAAATGTGTGCCCAGCATCTATCCACATGGGCATAGCCCATTCATACATGCCCATGGACACATGTGCTCCCAGTGTCAGCTCTCTAAGAACAGGGACAGGGCCACACAGAGTAGGTGCTCCATCTGTGGTTGTGGCACTAATGTCATACACACTCAAACACACACAGGGGTGCCCTTAAGCTCAGAGGCCACAGCTCTGTCACTTCAAGCCTGACACAGTGTCTTGCAAGGGGTGGATATGACACTTGAACTCAACACATACACACATACACACACTGCAAGGTTCCACCCCAGCCCACAAGCATTATGCCCAGACTTGGCCAGGCACCAGCGTAAAGCAGGGTATCCCCCCTTCTCCCTCCCTCATCACAGTGCTTTAAGGTTTGCCAGAGGTGGGGCAAGATGTCAGAGGGAATTAGCCCAATTTGGAGCCCATGGATCAAGCACCCTCACCCCACATGGATTTCTGAGTCAACACAGCTTGGTCTGTGGTCTTCTCTACTCTCCAACCTCTACAATATCACATGGAGCTCAGGGCTTTCTCACATATCTGTTGGTTTGTACTTCACCGTCCTCCTTCCCAGGAGGTGGTTGGCAGCTAACGTTGAGCAAAAACAAGAAAAGCATCCATTCTGTTCTTTCATCTTTCAGACACGGTGAGCAGGAGGACTGGGGAGTTATGGTAGGGGAGAGGCAGGTGCCTCCTTCAACTTCCCAGAGGAAAAATTTTATAAAACTGTCAGAGATGTAATAGAACTGTCAGAAGTACAGGAAATCAGCTACACAGATCACAAAAACATATGTCGGGGACCTCTTAGTTTCATGACAGTGTGAAAATCACAATTTTTCTGTCAAGATAGAAAATAGAAACAGAGAAAAACAGGAGCACTTTAGCATGTACCAGCTGAGACTGGCAAGTCCAACCGGCAGTCATGGGCAAAGACCCCCAGGAGTGGGAACAAGCGACCTGGGCTCCCCAACCCCAAGCTCCGGAAAAAGTGCCCACACTGCCTTCAGTCCCCTCTGTCTGAGAAGGTAGAACTTCCGCCTGTCTTCCCACTGCCAAGTCAGTTTCTTCCCAGTGCCCTCCCCTCCATCTAGTGGCTGTCCTTCAATGATGGACCTTTCACGTTTTGGAGAATCCTAGACTGTGACCCAGTCACTGATGGCCAGGCTGCTCAGCAGTGGAAGAGCCAGCCACAAACCCAGGCCTTCTTCCTCTATCCTCTTGAGGTCATGAGAAAGCCGGTGAGGCCCCTGGGGAGTGCAGGAGGTGGGTGGAATAGGCCAAGAAACCAGGGTTTGAGGGAACCAGGGTGCTGTAAAAGCAGCCCCCAGGTACCCGGCCTCCCAGCTGCCATGAATGGGGGCTCTAGTGTCTTCTTCTCTTGAGGAGTTTTGCAGCCCAGGCCAACCAGCCCACAGCTGGGGTTTCCTGCGGTGGCAGTCAGAGTCTGGGTGGAAGCGTCCTCCTGTCAGTTAGAGCTGGAAGGAGGTGACAGTTTTGATTACCCATCAGCACATGGACAGGGGAGACACCCCTCAGGTGATTGGAAAACACTGAGCTGTGCTTCAGAGTCAGACAGACCTGGATTCAGATCTCAGACCCAGAGGTTGTGTGCCCTTGGCTGGACACTCAACATCTCCAAGCCCTGATCACCTCGAATTTTCATGGAAATTAGATCACTTATCTTATAAAGTATAAAATGTGCATTCAGGTCCCCAGGAGGTGCTTGCTCCATGCCTAACCCCTTCCACAGCAATCATCGTGGGCCCGTCTCTGCATGCCACATTGTCATTGAATGCATTTTACATCTGGAGCATTGCTGAGCATTTGTCCTCTTTCCTGTGAAATGGAAACAACCATTCCACCCTTACACTTTCCCCCTGAAACCAGAATGAACCCCCTCAGTCCCTGAAGCACTTCTTGCTGATGTTAGTCTTGGCCTTTCAGAAGCAGACGCAAAGACAAGAGTCAATGGGAGACGTGTTAATTAGGGGACTGCCCTTGAGAGAGAAAATGGGGAGAGAGTCAGAAGTGGCTGGCGAGTGGCAGCTCACAGTGCAGGTCTGACCACAAGTACAAGAGAGAAACAGGGCACCTTGCCTATGAAGCAAGGTTAGGTAAGGCCAAAGCCCTGGTCTGAGCCCTGCCCCGTCTCCTGCAACACCCCTGCCACACTGTCACAAACACAGTGTGGTGATCAGAGCCCAGCTGCTGGGGCCCAGGCTGCCTTCTGCCCCCGCAGTGGGAGATGCGCAAGGCCCCTCCTCACCACACTCTCAGCGCCATCCCACATGATGATGCTCTGCCCGCAACACTCTGCTCCACTCTTGGCCTGACTAACCTCAGCTTGTCCAGTGAGTCCCAAAGTAGAGGTCCCTTCCTCCAGGCAGCTTTCTCTGATCTGTGCCCCCTTCCCCTTCTGGCATGACTGTCATGCACTATAATTGCATAAAGAATCTTTACCTCCCCCACTACACCAAGACCTGCGCATGGCTAGTCACTTCTCTCTCCTCCCAGGCCAGCCAAGGCCCAAGGCTGTGCCAGAGCTCTTGAACACTGAATGGAGGCAACAGATGAATGACTCAGGGACTGAAATGAAGAGTCCTAATTCCAGAATCTCTCACCTGTCCCATTGCGAAGCCCCTGCTCAGGGGGGATATGCAAATTATTAGTAACAGGAAGCACTCAATTACCAATCAGTCAGAAGGTCAGCAGACATCAGTAGATATCCACTCTGCCTTAGCCTAAGCCCAGATACAGAATGCTGGGACCCATACACTTGTATGCCAGGAAACAGGTAGTCAGGACACTTTTTTTTTTAAAGGTTTTATTTATGTATGTATTTTTAGAGAGGGGGAAAGGAGGAAGAGAGGGAGAGAAACATCGATTGGTTGCTTCTCATGTGCCCCCAATGGGGCACCTGGCCCAAACTCAGGCATGTGCCCTGACCAGGAACTGAACCAGTGACCTTTTGGTTTGCAGGTTGATGACCAACCCACTGAGCTACACCAGTCAGGGCTGAGGACAGTTCTTAAAGTTGGCTCAGGAGAGACAGCCTCCAGGAAGCAAGTGTCCCTATTAATGAGCTGGGAGGCACTCTGAGTCTCCAAGCATCACCCAAGAGGGACATCTAGCTCATCTACGAGGGAGAACCAAAAATAACCTGGAATTTATTTATAAAAAATTGTGTATTTATTCTTACATGTTTAAACTTCAGTCACGTTCAATGTTCTCTCCATTTTATGCAATACACCTCTCAAGATGTTTTTTTCCACGGCTCAAAACAGTTTTTGAACTCATCTGTTTTGATTCCTTTTAGTGTTTCTGCTTTTTTTTGATGGGCAAAACATTTCCCACCAACGGCTTTTTTCATCCAGGGAAACAAAAGAAAAGTTGCTTGGGGCAAGATCCGGTGAATTCGGAGGGTGGGGCACAGGGCTCCTGCTGTTTTGGGTCAAAAACTGCTGAATACACAGCGCTTATAAGTCACCCACCATGTAATAGGCAGGCGTGTTGAAAGAGTCTTCAAAAGAAAAATTCACTGAAGCCAAACACAGCCTCTCACAACAATGCCAGCTAGTACACGATGCGTTCCTAGAACACTCACCTAGTGAGGGAAGCCTTGTACTACAATGGGCCCACCCTCCAGAAGATAATTCCATTTTGGGGGGGGTCTTGACAGTCTCTCTACTGTGAGCAAGTTACCAGCTGGCTAAGACTTTGACCTCCTTCCTTTGTGATGGCCAGAGCACCCCCCCACCCCAGGGCATCCAGAACCTCTGAGCTGTCTCTCCTGGCTGTAAGCAGCCTTGCCTGTTGACCCTGGTAGACTCTGTGAAGTTTATCCTTCTAGATGTATGCCATGACATTATGAAAAGGTCAGAAGGCACCAATTCTAGTCCAGCTCCACTACATAGATGAGGATGCTAAGGCCCAAGAAGAAAAAGGACGCTTCCTCAGAGACATCAGATATGAGGAGGTCTAGGTTCTCATCCAGGGCCACTGCCAGGTCGCCATCCTAGGATACCTCAGCTCTGCTTTCACCACCCTCAGCCCCTTGTCAGCTCCAGATCCATCTGGCCTTCATCCCCAAAGCAGCTCCCCTACTTCCATCAAGGCCCGGAGATCCTCAAGTCCCACCTGACAACCTGTGCCAAGAGTGAGCTCATTTCTCTGGCAGCTGTCTCCACCTCTCTGATTTCTGTCTCTTTGGGGAAGGCATCATGCTGGAGTAGGATGTTGAGCTAATAAATATGTATGTAGGATTTTTATTACTTAATAGTTGTAAGGTTAATCGTCGTGGTGAACGCCTATATTTAATGTGTCAATGGAGCTGCAAAATGCCAAACTGAATAGCTTTAACACACATTAGTTCTACTTGTGAATCTACAAATAGGAACCTTGTCAGAAAAGTATTCAAACCAAGATCAGTATTGATTTTGGTCCTCAGGAAAGGCACTGGACTGTGACAGTTTAAAATGATAAATGTCTAGAGAATTATTTGCCTGTATTGATAAAAAGAAGCAGATATAAAGCTGACAGTCTCGGAGGTGTTGCCACTGAGTGAGGGCAGCACATCTAACATTGTTAGGGCTCCGAGCTAATCTTCCCTTGGATGTGAAGAAGATCCGCATCTGATCTGGCCCTGCCCTGAGCCTGTGCTTGTAATTGCACAGGAGGAGCTCTGGGGGCTTGTGCAGTGGGCTCCCAGTTCCAGCCCTGACCACCCCCACCATGCTTTCGGAAGGCAGCATTCTGCAGGGACCCAAGCGCCTCTCATTCATCACTCCCCTCCTGCTCAGTAACATTCTATAGCTCAGAACACAACGCTGAAGTCCTCAGCCCAGCCTTAGTGCTCTCGTCCACAGTTGCACCCACTCATCACTCAGATCTCCCCTCACAGGACTCTGCGCCAGCGAAACTGGCTGGTCACAGCTCTCGTGAGCTCCCCTCAGAGGCTTTGTTCACACCACTTCTCTCACCTAGAATGAACCCCTATCCGTGCTTGCTGTCTGAAGCCAGCGCTTTCCTCAGGGCAACTCAGCCCCACCTTCTCCTCATTCTCGACTCCAATGTCACTGTGACTTGAGCAAGAGTGGGGACCAAAGTTCTCTCCTTAAGCAGACTCCAGGCAGGCTCTTCTGTATCTTCTTCCCAACTAGACCTTGAATTTTGGGCTTCTGTGTTCATCTCTGCATTGTTTGATTTTAGTAAGAATCCTGCTAAGTTCAATTTAACCAGCACCCCCACCTTCCACATCTGATGGGGTTCCTCATCCTCCACCCTCCCCCAGGTGATGTCTTATCACCCTGGCCTTCCTTCAGCAAGAATCTTGTTAGGTAAGTTTAGCCAGAATCCCCCTTACCCCTGACGTTTCCTCTTAGCAATTTTTTATGCACTGAGCCCCACCCTGCTCCTTGCTATGCTGTGTTGAGCCCAATCTCTATCCCTTACTACAACCCTATCATAGTAGCCACCCCCTGAGTAAGGTTTGACTTATGTTCTTTAACAAGTGTCAAGAGTAAATTTTTCTTTAACACTGGACCCCGATCTAAAAGGGCGTCTCTCCATTCTCAGTCTCCTTACTCTGCTGTGTTTTTCTTCTGAGCCTATTTCACTACCTGGTAGACGTGTTTCTATGTTGGTTAATTTTTGTCTGTCCCTCCCCAACCCCAATGTAAAGACAGTTTGTTTATTTTCTTCATCAATGTAGAATATGATGAAGCATCTGGCACAAGGAGGTGTGAAATAAGTGTTTGTTGAGCAAATGAATGAATGAATGAATGAATGAAGTCTGTCAAGAAGCCTTCCAAATACCCTCCAGCTCCATGATTACCTATTCCTCTCTTCTCTTTAAGCTGACTCAGGACTGTACCAGTTCTCTCACCACCCACTCCTCTGATCAAAACTTCCCATGGCTCCCTCTGGCCTAAGGACCAGGTTTGAACTCCTCCCCCCACGTAGGGCCATGCCCCGCCTGCACCTCTTCCCTTCTCTTCCGATTCTCAGGCTGAGTTTCCACTTCCCGCCTGCTGTCCAGGACCTGGCTGCTCTCTCTCCGCATCGCACCTCAGGACATGAGGCTTCTGGGGGACATCCCGCTTGACCCAAGTATCGCTTCATCCTATTTTGGCATCATGGATGGCTCCCAGTGATGAAGCCAAAGACCTGTCCTGTTCTGTCTGCACGCCCAGGCCTGGGCCAGCACAGCAGAATCCAGCCCATGTCTGAGCTCTGCTTGGGGCATGGGGACTTCACTCATTAACCTAGTCATGGGAACTCTTATTCATATGTTCCCACCAAATGGTGTGCCTGGGTACTATTTTAAAATACCAACTCATGGAGTCTCTTCCCTCCTGAATTTTCTGCTTTCCTTTCCCTGCCCTGGTCTCTGTATATCCTTGCTTCACAAGGGGATTGCTGTTCAGCAGAAAGCAGAAGGTGCCTGCAGGACATCCTGGCTTTTGCTTCCAAAAGCACAGATCTGAAAGAAACATGCGGAGGGGTTGCCGAAAAGGAGGGTGAACCAAGTTCTAAGCAAGAAGCAAGAGATCTTCAAAGAATCATGAATGGAGAAAGATTTCTCTCTAAACCAAAAGGGATTTTCTCAAGCTGTAGGGAGGAGAGCAAGGAGAAAGGTTCCTCAAGGAGAGGGAACCTTCCTGCTGCCCCCAGGGAACAAGTAAGAGCCCAGAGCAATGGCTCTATGGGGCCTCGAGGACGTCAGGACTGTGGGCAACCCCAGAAAATAACCCGCACCCCAGATACGACTGGAAAATGGCAGAGAGCAGGCTGCACCCTGAAGGGACCATATGGGAGGGTGAGTGACAGGTCCTGGGATCTGGAGAGTAATGACCAGGGCCCCCCACCACCCTGATGTCCAGACATGCTGAACTGTGGCCCTAGCCTGGAGGCGAGAGGACAATCCTAGAAGAGCTGAGGTGAAGAGTTTCTGTCAGCCTCGTAGGGTGGGACATAGAGGCAGCTGTGACCCATAGGAAACAGGGACAAGTGATATCCCTAAGCCTGGTAGACAAAGAATCATAACCATGACCACAGTACAGAGCCTTATCAGACTAGGTGCTCCCTGAGGGCAGACACCATGTTCCTTCCTCTCTGTCACTTCACACCTGCCCAGGTAGGGGCCCAACAAGAATAAGTGGGGCTTTGCCACATCTGAAAGAGCCGGCTCCCCTGCACTTTGGGAGATGTTTCATGCTCACTTCCCATCAAGAAGAGACTGAGCATTCATCAGCAGCAGGTTCCCAGGAAGAGCAGAGGGATGAAGACCCAGGGCAAGAGGCCGTTCACTGAGCCAGCAAGGGCAGTAGCAGGCAGTTGTGTCACCATACTCACTCCAGGGCCCCCAGGACTAGGCAGCAAGGAGGACAGGGAGCTGTCATGGACCTTCTTCCACAGAGTAAATGGGCCCCAGTCTGACTCCACATACTCATGTCCACTTCCTATTGCTTCTCCCTCATGCCTCAGGGAAGATCTTGACATTGCCTGGGGCCGGGGTCCCTCACTGCACAGATCACGCACTGTATAACTGTGGTGCAGAGGCCCAGAGAGGGCAAGCTGCTCACTTGATGTCACACAGTGGCCTAGCAGATCTAACACCACAAACCACACCTTCTGCCTCCCAGGAAGTTACTCTCTCTAGCACCCCCAGCACTTCACAGGAGTGTGTTTGTGGTTCCATGTGACTGTCAGACCCCCACAGCCACAAAAAGCTAACATAACAACTGCCAAGGATCATGCAACTTCAGCTGGACTGGCATGAACTGCACAAGGAATCAGAGACCTGGGTTCTAGCACCACCACCGGCTCTTCCCTTTCTGGGCCTCCAGGACCTCAGAAGGCTAATTTTCTCAAGTAGGAAGGGAGGGTCATGGACTAGATCAAAGTGTGTGTGTGTGTGTGTGTGTGTGTGTCAGTGGAGTGTGTGTGTTTGGGGGAGTTGCTATAAGAAAGGAGTCCAGCCCTGGCTGGTGTAGCTCAGTGGACTGAGTACAGGCCTGGGAACCAAAGGGTCACTGGTTTGATTCTCAATCAGGGTGCATGCCTCAGTTGTGGGCCAGGTCCCCAGTAGGGGGCATGCTAGAGGCAACCACACATTAATGTTTCTCCCCCTCCCTTTCCCTCTCTAAAAATAAATTAATTAATTAAAAAAAAAAAAGGAAAGGAGTCCAGAATCCCACCCTCCTGCCTTCACCCAAGCAGCTGTGCTTTCAAATGCCTTTCATCTGGGGCCTCTGCTTAGAGTTATCCAAAATGAAGTGATTTCACTACTGAATGAATATATGATGCTCACCTGCCACCCTCATCCTCTATCCCCAATCCAAAATGAAGCAATTTCACTACTGAATGAATATATGATGCTCACCTGCCACCTTCAACCTCCATCCCCAAGGAGGCAGACTCTTTAAGAGGCTGCCCTGTGGCTCAGTGAGAGGGGCAGCACGTGAGCAAGGGCTCCCTGGACAGCCCTTCAGCAGGGACAACCTCAGCTTTCGAACGAATCATCCATTGACCCAGGGTTATTCTGTGAGAAGAATCCAGGACACCTGGTGCTCATTACAAGGGACGCATGGGCTCTAAGGAGGCTGCTGAGCTCTTTAAAAGAGGTGGTGGTTCCACCTGGGAAGAGAGGTACCACCGTTTCTTCTTTAAATGGCCACATCCAGAGCCTTTGGCCAGGTCAGAAACAGTACCAGGAGGGGCTGCCAAGAACAGGCTGGGTGGAGCCCAGCAAAGACCAGAGCAATCTGTCCAGGCAGTGGCATGAGGGAAATGGGTGTTCCCGTGGTGCTGGATGACCGGACTGGTAAACCCAGCAGGCCTGTCCTCAGACTCCCCAAGGCGGAGCCTGCAACAGATTGGAGGTCAGACAGGCAGAAGTTTCAAAAGTCCCACAGCCAGGAATGTAGGGAGTCTAAAGCCTGAAGTAAATTAGCTGAAGGACATGATGAGTCCTGTCATCCTGAGAGCCTGTGCCCCCACCCCAGAGTAAGGCAGGGAGTTGACAGCAGATCAGAGACAAATGGTCAGAAATCTTAAGTGGCTGACATCAAGAGGTCAGCAACAGAGAGACTGTAGCCAGGCACCTCCGACAGCTCAGGCAGGTGATGGACACCAGGAGAACGTGTCCAAGGCTCACCTGAGTCTGAGGCAGGGAGCTGACAGTCAAGGGGGGGGGGGGCTGGAAGAAAATCAGCCCTGCTAGATGAAGACCAGGATTGCAGAGCCTCTTAAGCAGCAAAGGGCATTCCTAATGAAGCCGTCAGGGGGCCTGGGAGGCAGGCTTTTGTCAGCTGGCCCCCACCCCAGGACAGTGCTTTTCAGGGGTTGTACTTGGTCCATCTGTGTCTGACCCTTAGAATCCTCAAGTCTCCTTCTCTCTTGGCACAGACCCAACTATTTTCCCAAAGGGAGGTTGCATCCAGCACAGGAAAGGTAGCTACAAAACAATCATGTATTCAGAGGGCTGACCAAACCTGTTTTTCAAAATCTTGCCAGTGGTGCATGAGTCCCCGGGGAGCCCAAGAAGCCTTGGAGGCCAGTGAGGTCCCGCCTTTCTAGCAGCAGGGAGCTGTTCTTCACACATACTCTCCCTGAGAGCTGTGAATGAGAATCAATGAAGGCAAAGCTGCTGTGGTTGGAGTGAGGAGGTGGGTCTGAGTCCTCCCTACCTACCTCCTTGCCCTCCCTAACCCTGCTGAGGAACCCTAAGTTCCACAGCACATAGTTTAGAAACCAGTGGTCTTGTCCAGTCCCCTCATTTTACAAATAGGACAATGGAGTCCCAGAGGAAGGAAGGGGTGGTTCAAAGCCACACATCCAGTCTGGAGAAGAGCTAAGGATGTAGAACACATTGTAAGTGGAGCATCCTGGGCATTCTCCTTCTAGTACTACAGAACCATGACCCATCAAATATGTGAACAGGGGACATGAACAGGGGACTCAGTAGTTCCCAAAGTCTGGAGCAAAGCCCTCTCCCCTTGGAAAAGCTGAGCACTCCTTCTGGTAAAGAGAAAGTCCTCTTGCTGCTGCAGGCACTGCTCTTCTCCCTCCAGGCTCCCTTTCTGTGCCATTCCCTCCCTTCCCTTCCGAGTCAGAGCGGGCTCAGCCCCAAACAGTTCCCAGACATGAGCCGTGCCCTCGCTCCCTGCTCATAATTACCCTGTGATAGATGTTGGCGTTGCTGCTAAAGGTATCTGTGTGCAGGCTTTATAGTCATTTTCCAACAGCCCAGACCTTTTAAACTCTCTTGTGGGAGCAGGTTAAGATGATTATGCAGATGGATGGACTCTGGTGCAATATTATGTCAGCGACGGAGATGTAGATGTTGCAGACGAGGCGCGATTACCGCCAAGAGGAGGCTGCTGCCACCAGCGTGAGACACAGGGGACCTAAGCAAGGACCCTGAGCTCCTAGAGCATCACACACACACACACACACACACACACACACACACACACACACTCCCTCCTCAACCTCTCTAGTTAGTTGTCCAGCTACAGGCAAACTCTGTTCCCATGGAAACATGAAATGTCAGCCACATCTGTTGGGACACAAGGAAGGCACAGGTATGCAGGGAGGAGAGGCAGCTAGGACCCAAGGCAGACTTGCTCCCAAGCTTGCTTGACAGAAATGAGATGATCTAAATCAGATGCAGAGGTGGACCTCCAAGGACAGCCCAAAGAGTGGTCCCAAAAGACCAGCACTCTGGTTAAACCCTGGACAAGGGTGATGTCAGCACATAGAGGTGTTGATGCTATGGTCCTGAGAATCTTCTAGAGATGGCTGCACATTTGGCTCTTTGCTTCCCTGACAATCAAGGAAGAAGGAACAATCAACTACACATTTTCACTCGATAAAAAGAAACTCCCCCTTCTCAGCCCTCCTTCTCCCATCAGGTTCTGAGGGTGAGAGGAATGTCTCCCAATAATTTCCTTGGCAGAATCTCTCCTATAAGAGACACAATAAGTAGCTCCTTAGGGATGATTCACCTGACACTGCGTCTTCAGCACAAGCCAATGGCATGAGGCCAAAGTGGAGCTCAAGGAGATAGTTCTACCAGGAAGAGGTCAAGCAGCAAGGTGAGGAATGGTTCACTCATGAAGGTCAAGTACAGATGCTCCTGGGCGACTGGTGGATAGCCACAACCTTCTACAACCCTCTAGAAACAAAATTTCTTCTTCTACAGACTGCAGAGAGTTGACGATTGTTGCCTCTGAGAGTAGTCAGCAGGAAAATACCCAGGTGCAGTTGAAGGGTAGAACGACGTGCTCGGACAACCACCAAGCAGAGGAGGAGTTACCTGTGTAACACACCTGGTAATAATAGGGCTCCAAACAGCAATGATTATGAACAGCAGAAGAAGTACTTATAGGCTCAGCTGCCTGTGGCTCACCCTGGCCTTGGTCTTGGTAACTAATCCTAAGACCACAGTGAGTGAGGTAGAGGCTGCCGCTATGCTGACAGCCTATGTCTCGGTTGGCTCAGGGCCAGGTTGAGCCTGGCCTGAAGACAAACAGGCACGGGGATCTGGGGACAGGAGCAGGGGAATGAGAACAGGTTGGCATACTTTTCCCATAAGGATTTCGTGTCATGTTTGAGTAAAGGGGCTCAAGCCACAACCTATGAGAGAAAAAGATTCTCTGTTGGTGAAGGAAGCAGGAAGCCCACCTCACGTCACCATCTGCCATGATTAGCATCTCTCATGGGTTGAGCTTCTGCTAGTGCCAGGCACTGTCTTGAGTAACTTATGTTCAGTTCATCCTCTCTGCTCCTTACAACACGCCTGCAAGGCACATGTGATTACCCTGATTTTACAGGCAGGATACTGAGGCTAGGACAAGCAATGTAACTTTCCCAGGGCCACCCAAGGAAGAAGGGGACTAGCCTGGCACATTAAGCTTGTGTAGGTGCCTGGTAGACCAAAAGAATCTGAATCAGAGAGCCCAACCTTTGGAATCAAACAAATCTGGGCTTAAATCCCAGGAAAGCTGCTTCCTTAACTGTGTGACCTAAGCTGAGAGATTTAACTGCTCTGAGCCTCCAGTTCTTCATCTATAAGTTGATGTTAAATTAATTGTGACCATCTGCAAGAGTCGCTGTGAAGACTAATGAGGCTGTGTAGGAAGTGCACCCAGACCATAGTAGTGCCGGCTAACTGGGAGACAGGATTACCCTCCGGGAGGGCAAGGGCCGGCCTGTCTGGTGTGCTGCTGGACCCAAGGGGTCTCAAAAGGCCAGGGACTGAATAAATAGCTGTGGAATGAACGTGGGCTTTTCTCTACTGAAAAGAGCATACGCTCATGGAACACATGAGAAATGAAAACAGGCATTTTTTAAATGTCATGCCTAAGTCCCAACTCTGAAAAATAATCGCTCTTCTGCTTTTTCTTTTAGGTAAATCATTCGAGTCCTGTAAATTCCTCACCTCCTAGCCAAGATTTCTGCCTCTCATATTTTAGCCAAAGGATCCCAGACAAACTGAGCATCCTCCCGTGGGAGCTCATCCGACTTAGGACGCAAGAGGCTGCCTCCTCTCCCGCCCTCCCCTGTCCCTGCTGCCCACTCTCCCTGCAACAATCAAGATGTCTCCTTTCAGGAATGATGGCCACTCAAGCAATACGGGCTTTAGCGCTGCCACATCTCATGAAGAAAGTGACAAACCAGATCCTTCAAAACAGAAGCCTTGTGGGGAAGGAGGGGTGCTTAACCAGATCACCCTGAGATGCTTCTGAGAAGGGACCCTGGCCCAGAGCATGGCCTCCAAGGCCTTCATGACCTAGTCCCTGCCTGTCCCTCACTCCTCCCACCACCTCCTCCATGCTGCAGTCACACCAAACATCCACAGAGATCCTCAAACAATCAGCCTCTTTTTCATATTTTATCCCCTCAACAGGAAGTGTTCTCCCTTCTGAGCGGTGAATTCTCACTCATCCTTCAAGATCTCCCTCAGGCATCACTACTTCTGAGTCAAGAAGCTTTCCAGGAGCCCTCAGAGTTGGTGCATTGGCCTCATCACGTGTCCCCCACACCTACTGCAGTTTGATCACCCTATTGTCATGCTCTGATCACCTGTCTGCCCAGGAGCTCCTGAAGGGCATCAGCTGGTGATGGTGACAGTAGGACAGTTTGCCACCTTTCAGTAAGTCCGGTGGAGAGCTGTCCATCCCCAATTCTTGATAATCCACCTTTAAAACATGTCTAAATCTCCCAATATCTAGCATAGGGCCTGGAAGAGAGTCAGGGTCACTGAATGAACACTGCAGGAAGGAAAGGAAGACATAAAGGAGAGAAGGACCATGGGTGGATAGATCACAGGATGCTGAATGGGACTTTCCCATGGATCCCAGGTGAGGAAGATGTTCTGCCAACAACACACCAAGCAAGCTGGGCTGACCGGTGGCCCACTGGCACTTCCTCAATCACTTTCCCCTTCTTCTCTCCCTGCCATCCATCTAGGAGCACTCAGAGAAGGACTGGGAGCTTTGGCTTGTGGAGGAGCAGAATCACAGTGACAGGATGCTCTCCTCTCAGTCACACAGAAGAAAGGCCTCCAGGAGAATTGTGCCTGGAGACATGGACGCCCACAAGAAGGGGAGCCTGGTTCTGCACCCCCAGCTGAATGCCAGCTGAATGCAGAAGTGTGAAGATGAGGTGGGGGGAGTCCCTTGGATGACTTAAAACTACATGCCCTGGAATTTGAGATGGAGGTGAGCACAGGCAGTGGTGCCTCAGTGTCTGGCGGTTTCTCCAGGAAGGAGGCTTACCAAAGAGACCTGGGCTTGTGAAGAGGAAAGGGACCAGGGCTCAGGGGCTGACCACTGACCCCAACATGCTTTTCCCAAGTCCTGAGAACAGGAAAGGCCCTTGGGCCTCCACACACACGGCCACAGAGATTAAAGGACAAGACAGCAGTCATGGGCTGCCAATGCCGGCCCGGTTAGACAGATGGAGGTGTGGAGCTCTGGTGGCCGGACAGGAGGCAAAATCAGTCCATGTCCCTGTTTGGTGATGAACCAAGCAGGAAGGCTCAGAACCTCCCACCCAGAAGACATAGGGGTGGAGAGATGGAATTTCGGGTGAGCAAGCTTTCTCTCCTTCCCCACCAAGGGGAGGACTTTGACACAGCTGGCACACAGATGTGTGAGACCAGACCAGACCAGACCAGAAGACGTTCAAGCAGCTGAGAGTTGTCAAAAGTCCTGGGACTGCTCGTGGCACTGTAAGGGACAAAGGGAGAGAACCAGCAGTGTGAGAGGGACACGAGTAAAAGAAAACCAAGTAAAGACTCCAGTGTCCACTGAGCTGGGACCCTTCACTAAACTAGTCACAGAAAGAAGAAAGGGAGGGAGGTGAAGGAGGTGCGGAAGGAAGGAAGGAGGAGAGAAGGTAGACTTCCTTGGAAGGCCAGGCTGGGAAGCAGGTACCTGGGCACCCCCACCCAGCCCACTCTCTTACTGCTACACCAAGCTCAGCCTTCCAGCAACTGGACAAGAGCCCCCCTGATGTCCAGAAAGTGGACCCTTGTCCCAGGAAAGGCCCTAGCCTGGGTTCCCGCCTCAGGTACAAATCAGACTCACCTGGAGAGTCTTTTAAAAATATCCCCCTAGACCCTCCGTTCAGATCAGTGGGCCCCAGCTTGGAGAGGGGCCTGCACACTGATTACTCTAAAAGCTCTCCTGGTGATGTGCAGCCAGGGGTGAGAACCGGCGGGCAAGGCCATTCTCAGAGGGTGGTTCTTGTACCAGCAGCAGCATATCACCTAGGAACTGGCAGAAATGCAGATTCCAGTGCCCTGCCCCTCCACCACGAATCAGACACACTGAAGTGTGTCCAGTGATCTGGGCTGCCAAGTGCTCCAGGCGATTCTGACCCAGGTCAAAGACTGAGCTCCCTGGGCTAGAGTGTATCTGAAGAGAGAGGGTGAGGGAGGCAGAAGGTGAGGCATGGGCAGAGGGGTGAGGAGAGTGAACATGCCGTCCAGGCCGTGTCCTCCTCTCCCCAGCTCTTCAGCTCCCAGGAGACCGTCCTGCAAGCTGGGGGCATGAGGTGTCACACACTAGAGAGTAGCTCATTACTGCACAAAATGCTGAGCTCCCAGGAGCACCATCCATTTATTTACTCTGGTTTCCCAGGCGCATGGGGAGGGAGGAGAGCTGCTAGTGCTCCCATTAACCAGCCCTGATTAAACCAGCTGGCTCTGCAAAGGGCAGCACCACACAAATGGAAACTAATAATAATAATTTACTCATTGTCTCCAAGCTGGAGTCGCCCTAATCATCCATGGACAAAAGAGAGCAATTAGAAGTCTCCCAAATTCTGGGAGCCAAGGCCATGCCCTTCCTCTAACTAGGCAAGCTTCAGGGGGAAGGTGCAGGTGGCAGGGGTGCTGTGCTGAGAAGCAGAGATACAGAGCAGAGGGAAAGGGACAGGGATAGGTGCCCTCTGAGCGGTGAGGCGAACAATGATGAGAGAGTCCAGGGAGCTGGCTTGTTGCTGGTGGGAGTCACACGGAAGCTCAGCCTGCCGTGATTGAACTGCCGGCTTCACCTTTCACCCAGCAACCCTCTTCTGCATCACCTCCTCCAGGAAGACTTCCCAGGCTGCTGTGTGAGGACATGGGCTGGGCACATTGGTGTGAAGCTAGTAATGATCCATTCCTATGCACCGTTGAGACTTACCCCTATTTTGCAGGTGAGGAATTGGGGGCTCAGAAAGGTACAGTGGCCAAGGTCACACAGTAAACTGGAGAGGCAGCAGGATTAAAACCCAGGTCAGTGAGCCCAGGGCTTTTCCCAGATGCATGCAGGGAAAGTAGCTGTTCCTTCTGAGCACTTTCTCCCCAAGTGTCATCTTTTCAACTGTTTTTAAGGGAATGAGTTGACAGGAGAGCTGTTTTGACTGTGGTGAAAAGTCTTTAAAGAAAACAGTGTAAAAACAAGCCTGTGAGATATCCAGAGCAGGCAGGCAGAGGGAAGGGGGCTTTTTAATGTTCTCTCCCTCAAGCAATAAACAGGCCCTGGCCCTTGCCACCTGGACCAGCCTCCAGGCTCCCTCCTACCATGTCCAAAGGAGCGTCTCTTCCCTAGGAGCCCCCTAATCTCCTATTACCAGCTCCCAGACCCACTTATGTAAGGCTTGACAACTCTCCGTCTAGACTGCAGACTCCTAAAGTCTTAATTGCTCTTTCATCAACAGAGAAGGGCTGATTCTTCGTCAGGCAGCCAACCACTCAGCGAGCCCTTGTCGAGCTCCTGCAGGGTACCAGGCCACACAGGGGAGTCGGCGATGTCTGAGGATTTGATGGATCGTCTGGGGTCAAAGGAGGACAGTTCAGACGCTGCCTGGGCTGGGCCGCAGGCCAGATGCTAGGATTCCAACAAAAGTGAGACCCAAGCTGTCTGGGTGCTCCACTGGTCCCCTGGAGGTAGAAGGCAGAGAGGGAAACCCAGGCTGCAAAGGGGCTCCGTGCATTGCCTTTCAACAGTCTGGTCCCAAAGTGCCCTAGCCTCCAAGTGCTCCAGACCAGTGCTTTGGACATGCTCCCTCCACGCTGGTTCTCCTTGCCTCCTTCACTGAGCACTTACTCTGTGCTGGGCACTGCGCTTGGAGCAGGGAGAATTGCACATGATCCCTAAGTGGGTGGAGTTTGTCCTCTGATGTTATAGCACTGGACTAACCCGTCCTCACTCTCACTCCTGCCCTGCCCCAGTGATGGGCAAATTTAAGGGTAGGGCCAGCCGGCACTAGTCTGATTTTTCTTTCTAACATCTTGGTCTTGTTTGATATGCTTGCCCTGACATCTCCCTGTGAGTGGGTTCTGGCCTTCCCTGCCCTCTGGGCCTACCTGAGTGACCCTCCTCCCACAGCAGCTCCTCCAGGGTCCAGTGCTACCTTTCCCCCCACTGGACCCCTCAGATACCACTGGGCCTCATGAACCGTAGCCACAGCTGAGTGAAGTTCCCATGTCACCTGGGAACAAATAAAGCAGGGGGTCCAGGGTGCCTTTGATGCCTGTCCCCAAAGACAGGCAGTTCTTTGGGGCTCAGTGGTACCACAGCCCCTCCTTGGCATTTAGGGCAGAAGAGAGGAGCTTTCCTTTGTCATCATTCTGGAAAGAATGGCTCCCTGGGGGCAAGGCTCTGCACTGTCACAAACGGATTGTCAAACTGAGAGCCATTTATTCATCTCACAATCGCCTAAGTGCCTCTGTTTTTTTTAAAAAAAAATTATCGATTATGCACAACATGCCAGCCCTGTCACTCACTTCTGCCTTGATCTCCACCACCACCCTCTGAGGAAGTTAGGCTCAGAGAAGGGATTCATTCAAAGTCACCTACCAAGTCAGGGCACCCTGGAATCCAGCCCCACCTGGCTGCAGGTCTAGGCCCCTGGGCACCCTGCCTGCAGCGGCTGCCTCTGCCTTTGCTCCCCTGCTTCTCCAGACAAGGGAAGGCATTAGCCTTGCTGCAGGCACTGGGGAGCTCACTGTGGATTAACTACCTGAGGCCGGGCCTCACTCTACCAGCCGCCACTGCAGCAGCAACGTCAGGATGAAATAGAGCCGCGGAAAAATCAGCAGAGAGCCACGGCCATAAACCATCTCTCTCTGCAGGAATGGCCTGGTGCCTCTCACAGGAGGCGGGAGTGACAGTCTAAGGATACGGCAGCTAGAATGGAAGAGAGGAGGGGGATGCTTCCTTCCAGTGCCACATTGCACTCTGGGGGGGAAGGATGTCCTGCTAGACAGAGACCAGGCTGTTCTACAGACGGATGGGGGCTACCCAGTCCCGTCTGCATGGGGACCCTATTTCCTCCATGACATTGGCTGTATTTCTGGAGGAGAGCCCCATGGTGGCCTCGTCAGGGAAAAGTTAGGGCACTAGTGTGCAGAAATGTCCATCAAATCTGCCCCTGAGGGGAGACACATCATGCCTCCCAACTCAGAGAACAATGGACACCCAGCTGAGGGTGTGTGTGTGTGTGTACGTGTGAGCGCTCTCCCAGACACCACCAGAGGAAGAGATCAATTTAGAGAATTAGAGGCCAACACATTTCACATGGCTTCTAGGAGGCATGTGTGGTAAATAAGGATGCAAGAAAAGAAACGTTGTATCATTCAATTAATTTTAGCCTTGAATCGCAGTGGCTGGGGTGGGGGGGGGCGGAGTGTAATCAATACCAAGCATTCAGCTTGCTAACATGAAGCACATTTCATACAAAGCTGGACATTTTTCTCCTTGTCATACAGAATTATCTTAATTATTGTTTCAAGGAACAGCCTTATATAGCATCATCTAGTAGTCCGGGAGGCGGCTCAGAAACTCGTCACTGAAATAATTTATGATTTTTCTTTCTAACATCTTGGTCTTGTTTGATATGCTTGCCATTTCTCCCTGACAGGGAGGTCGATTAAATCACATTTATATTGTAAACGTATGCATTGCTTTTTACCCAAGGCGCTGGATGAAGAGATACAGGGGCCCCAAGGGAGGGAGAAGCCAATCCACTTTCATATTGCAAATTTCTGCTGTTCGGAAGAAATGAATGGTTGCCAGGGAGAACCGGGAATTACTTGAGGATGCAAAATGTTATTTTAGAATCCTTTTGAGAGGGCTTTTTCCCTCCCCCACCTCCTCCAGCATTTTCATTTCTCCAGCTGCAAACGCCAAAGGAATGCACCTTACCGGCATCCTTCAGGGGATGGGCCAGAGCCAAATTTTGAGCTGGCCGATCTGACTCAGGCTGCCTCTTGGCCTCAAAGGAGGGTGAGGGACACGCAGAGAAAAAAGGAGCTATTCACATTTTCCAAGGCATTTCATCCTCCTACTCCACAGAGCCACTCTGGAAGCTGGTAGCTGGATTTGGGGGGAGGGGGGGTTGTAAATAATGGAAAGTGTTGAAAATGAAGAGGGGAAAGGTCATTAGCAGGGACCAGGAAGAAGTGGCGCTGCACCATCATTAACCTAACCGAACTAATTAGGAAACATTCAGGTTTTATAAATTATGCAAGACGCTCAATTTATACTTTTTCAAATTCCTACCATAACATAGATAATGAGGGAACATTTACAGTAACAGCATAACCTAATCAAGAAACCCTTTCATTAGCATGAAATCTTCCAACACGGTGTTTGCGAGCACAACAAACGGAATTATAGATGCCAGGGGAGGCTGGGGAAAGGCTGGGTTGGGGAGGGTGGGGAGGAGAATGCTGATCTCCAATTCAGCAAGGCCTTCCCCTTCTGCCCCTAGCATGAAAGAGAGCTTCCCCAGGGCTCAGTCTCACAAAAGGCCAGGGATATCTGAAAGGTCCCTGTGACTTCCCAGCCCATTCTGGGGTGTGAGTTAGCCAGTGGGTGATTTATAGCTGCCTCCTCTGTCTTGACCCTCTAATCCTGGAAGGCTGATAACCAGGTGCATACCAGCCCTTTCTACAGGTGGAAATATCCCCCAGAGGTCATGAATCAGGTTCTTGTTGAATGTGTTTTCTCCCGGTAAATATTGGATAGATGCCTTAAGTTCCACTCACGGAAGTGATTTGGCCTGGCACTTCTGAGCTCACTGCTAGTGGACAGAAGGCAAAGAGGGCAGTCCAGCACTGTCACAGAATCCTAGGGCTCAAAGGGGTCCCACCACATTATCCAAGATCAGTGGAGCCAGTTGGAACCCCTGCAGTAAGAACTCACTGCTTCCTAGGGAAGGACCCTCATGACAAATAGTTGCAAAGCCTTTCAAAGGCTCTTATAGGGAAGTGGCAAAAAGCTGAGGCTTCCAGTGTCCTCCACACCTGCTGGCCCTCCCAGTAGTGGGTTGGACGGTGGCTCCCGTCTCAGTCACCTTGGGCTGCCATAACAAAATACTACAGACTGGGTCCTTAAACAACAGGCATATATTCTTCATAGCAAGGAGGCTGGGAAGTCTGGGATCAAGGTGCCAGCAAGGTCAATTTCATTTGGAGGCCTCTTGTTGTGGCTCATAGGCACCTGCCATCTCACTGTGCTCACACGGCCTCTTCTTTCTGCGTGCAGAGAGAGAGACAGAGAGAGAGAGAGCATGCAAGTACTCTGGTGTCTCTTCTCCTAAGGGCACCAAGACCCTCATGAGGAACCACCCTCCCCTAACTCTAATTACCTTCCAAAAGCTCCATCTCTAAATACCATCACAATGGGGGTTAGGCTTCAACATATGAATTTTGGGGAGACACTTCAAACATTCAGTCTACAACACCCCCAAATGCTATGTCCACCCAGAACTTGTGAATGTGATCTTACTTGGAATAAGTCTTCACAGATGTAATTAAATTAAGGATCACTCTGGATTATTAGGGTGGACCTAAATCCAAACCAAGACACAGAGGAGCAGGCAATGAGGGTGGAACGATGTGTCTGCAAGCCAAGTAACATCAAGGATTGCTGGCAGCCACCTGAAGCTAGAAGAGATGAGGAAGGATTCTCCCTAGAGCCTTTGGAGGTAATGTGGTCCTGTCTCCTTGATTTGGGACTTCTGGCTTCCAAAACAGTGGTAGGATAACTTTTTGTTTTCAGTCACCCAGTTTGCGGTAATTTCTTATAGCAGCTCTAGGAAACTAATAAATTCTCTAAGTGTTTTCATTAGGGTTCCCCAGAAAATCAGAAGCAATAGGGTAGATATGTGTACACAAAGAGATGTATTATAGGGATTGGCTCATGTGATTATGATGTTGAGAAGTCCCATGATCTACCATCACAAGCTGAAGACCCAGGAAAGCCAGTGGTATAGTTCCAGTCCAAGTCCAAAGGCCTAAGAGCCTGAGAGCTGATGGTGCAAGTCCCCAGTCTGAAGGAAGAAGAAGGTGTATGTTCCAGCCTAACCAGTCAGGGAAAAAGAGAGACTTCTTCCTTCCTCTGTTTTTTTTTTTTTTGTTCTATTCAGGCCCTCAGTGGATTGGATGGGGCCCATTCACATTGGAGAGGGCAATTTGCCTTACTCAGTCTACTGATTCAAATGCTAGTGTCATCCAGAAACACCCTCACAGACATACTCTCACAGACACACCCAGAAATAAGTTTAACCAAATATCTGGGCGTCCTATGATTTAGTCAAGCTGACACAAAATTAACCATCCCACTAAGTCTTCATGTCCACCATCTGCAATAGCAACAGCAACAGTGAGCCCTGCATGTAGTAAGTGCTCAATAAATGTGAGCAACCTGTATTAGGTAGAGCTGAGAGCTGCCTCTAGTTCTACCTATCAGTCCTGATTTTCACCCTGTAGTGCCAGGGAGAACAGCCTGCTCCCTACAACCCTCACCCCAAAACCTGAAGACAGGGATATTTTATGCTCACAGCTAAATACTCCTAGTTCTCTCTGCTGCTTCTTATACAACATAGGTGTGCATCTCCCTATTCTGGTAGTGAGACACTATTCTCTCTTTTGGTCAAACCAAGGCACAAGCTATGAGAGGAACATGGGTGAAATAGAATAGAACTGTCGCTTCTTGGTTCCGGCCAAGATGGAGGCGTAGGTAGACACCATGTGCCTCCTCGTACAACCAAAAGACGGACAACAACAAATTTTAAAAGAAAAAACAACCAGAACTGACAGAAAATCGAACCGTATGGAAGTCCGACAACCAAGAAACTAAGAAACATACATCCAGACCGGTAGGAGGGG
>VMDR010012498.1:0-26492 GCA_007922815.1 Macrotus californicus | reverse complement strand
TATCATACTGGCCTCATACTAATATGGGCACCCTGAAATTTCTTTCTTTGTTTTGGAACAATCTGCAGCACACAAAAATCCTTTGTATTAGGCATAATTAGCAGCACATTTTTGTGGCCCTTGTAAACAATCTTCTATTTAAACCTACCACTATTTTCTATCCTTTCTTGTATCAAGTTGGGAATGACATATTTTTAAAGACATTTTTGTCCTACTTTATTGAGATTTCAAATTATCTGCTAATTTGGCATAATATACCTTCATAATTAAAAAGATTATCTTATGTGGGTTGTTGTAACAGATTTCTGATTTTAATACTGTTAATTTGAATTTGTTTTGATTAGCTTTACTAGTTTCAGTTTGTATATTTTATCATTTACTTTTTCTCCCCTTTCTTTCTGTTTCTGTTGCTATCACACTTGCCAACATGTGACCCTACTTCCTTTCTTAGCTGTAGGTGTTTGGCTGATGCAAGCACAGGTCTTCCAAAAGGTAAGATTAATCATTCAATTCCTACTCACCAGAAATGCAATTAACAGACCCAAAGACTGTGGTGGTTAACTGTAGGGATCCAAGTTGCTATGTCAGAGATGGACAGATCAGTATTGTCACCAGCAAAGCCACGTGCAAACTGCAATTAAGGGAAACAAGGATACCAACCTGAGCTGTGAAAGAGGTCTGACTGTCCTGCCTCACTGTAAGTTTCCATGAGGACCCTCTATATTTTTATGAGTCCATTTTATCCCTAAGCTAGAGTTTCTGTTTCCTGCAACCAAATGTATTTTCTTATATTTTAAGCTGAGTGCTTATTGATGTACTTTATTTTTAAATAATTGAAGAATTTAAAATGATCAAAAGGCTATAAAGTGATGCAAATTCATGATTTCTCTCACTAATTATTCAAAAGCATTCAGAACACCTCATTCTTTGACCATATGCCTAGCAGCCAAAATTTATCCTCAGAATGGTTTTCTTCAGATTCTCCCAAATAAGTAAGGTACCATATTCTCATCTCCTTTCTCTCTCTCTCCCTCCCCTCTCTCTCTTTCTCTGAATTACAAGTCCAAACTGGGCAAAAACCAAATCCATATCTCTGTGAATCTATATCTACATAGGGAAAAAAAAGAAAATAGACCAAAATGTTGTCAGTGGTTATCCGGTTTTCATTTTCTTGTTTGTTCTTTCCTGTTTTCTGAAAACAATGAGAGTGCACTGTTATAATCAGATAAATGCTAACACAATCCTAAAAATGAACAATTAATTTCTCTTAACCTGACTTTGCTATACTACAGAGATTTTTATATATAGTGTTTTTATTTTCATTGATTTCCACATTTGTTAATATTTTACCTAAATATAACTTAACAGAGGATTTTTTTCACTTACAAGCTGTAAAAATGTTTTGTCTGCTCTAACTTATATTACTACTAGGGCATTACTTAATCAACTGACTTGGAGAATATAGGGCACAACACTTGTTACTCTTGACTCTGCATCTGCTCTACTGACTGGTTCTGACCCGTCTTTCCCAGGCACTGGTAGACTGTACATGGTTGATGCAGGTACATTTGGTCATTCATTATTTCTGACAATTGTGTGTGTGTGTGTGTGTGTGTGTGTGAAGAGCTTATATTGTGCCTGGCACTATTCTAGGGTTTGAGGATACACATGTGAGTAAGACACCTAATACCTGTCTTCACTGAGGGAGACAAGTACACAGATCAGAATGGAACATGGAGAAATAAGAGTAACCCAGAAAAAGTGCTTACATGGGTTATGATAGAGATTAGGTATTTGGGAAGGTATCTTTTTAGTGGCTATATTTACAATGAGATCTGAAAATGTAGGGAAATCATTCTAGGCAGTAGGGGCACCGGTGCAAAGGTTCTCATGCAGCATGAGCCCAGACGTTTCAGAAAGACAAAGGAGCCCTGTTTGGCTGAATGGGCGAGAAGTGCCGTGAGACAGGAGCCCGGAGAGGTGGGCGTGAAGGTGTAGACTAGGGAAAGGGGTATGACTTTGACTTTGGTTTCATAAGAAGCCACTGGAACATTTTAAGCAGGGAAGAGGCATGATTTATTTTATTTATTAAAAAGGTGGCTCCAGGACTTCTGCTCTGGGTGGATGGATTGCAGGTACTTTTTTCTATTCCATCCATTAAGCACAAAAATTTATGGATGATACATATCATATATAGGGCAAATGTAAGAAGACTCTGAAAGGTAGAGAGAATACGTTAGGCTGGCTGGGGACCTCAGGACCCAAGGGTGGGTTCCTTGTTTTTTATGTTTTTATTTTGACTCACGTATCCCAAACTTGGAGCTGAAGAAGCCAGCAATTCAGAAATTGCTTATCAGTGCCAGTTTTTGTTGACCTTTGGGATTTTCTGCATAGACAATTGTGTCATTTATGAACAATGACAGTTTTATTTCTTCCTCATTGTCTGTATACACTTAATGTCCTTTCAGTTTTATTTCATCAGGTTAAACTTATAGTGTGTAAGAGTGGTGAGAGGGGAAATCCTTGCCTTGTTTCTGGTCTTAGGGGTCTCATCTAGTTTCTCACCATTTACTATGATGTTAGCTGTAGATTTTTGTAGATGCTCTTTATAAAGTTGGGTAAATTCCATATTACTCCTAGTTCACTAAGAGTTTTTATGATGAGAGAGCATTGGAATTTGTTAAATGCATTTTCTGCATTTATGGATGTGATCAAATCATTTTTCTTTTTAAGCCTGTTGATATCACCAATTACATTAATTGATTTTCAAATGTGGAGCCAGATTTGCCTACCAGGAGTAAATCTTAATTGACCATGGTGTGTAATTTTTAATATGTTGTTGGATTCAACTTGTTAGTATTTTGTTGAAGATTCTGTACTTGTGCTCATGTGATACATTGGTTTGTAGTTTTCTTGGAATGTCTTCATCTGGTTTTGGTAGTAGGATATGCTGGCCTCATAAAATGAGCTGGGAATGTACTATTTACTTGTGTTTTCTGGAAGATATTGTAGAGAACTGGCATCATTTCTTCTTCAAATGTTTGGTAGAATTCCCTAGTGAAACCATCTGGGCCTGGTGCTTTCTGTTTTGAAGGTTATTAATTATTCATTCAATGTCTTTAATAGATGTGAATGTATTAAGATGATCTAATTCTTTTTGTTTTTTGTAGATTGTGTCCTTTGAGGAATTGGTGCATTTCATCTTAGTTATCAAATTTGTGGACACAGAGTTTTCATAATATTTATTATTATTTTATAATTCATGGGATCAGTACTGATGACACTCTTTCATATGTAATATTAATTAGTAATTTGTGTCTTCTCTCCTTTGCTTGGCTAGAGTTTATCAATTTTATTGATCTTTTCAAAGAACCAGCCCTTGGTTTTATTATTTTTCTCCATTATTGCCTATATTCATTTTTATTGATTTCTGCTCTAATTTTTTTCCTGCTTGCTTTAGATTTATATTGCTCTTCTTTCTCTGATTTCTTGAGATGGAAACTTAGATAATTGATTTTAGATGTTTATTCTTTTTTAACATTTTTAAATTACAGTTTACATTTAATATTATTTTTTATTAGTTTCAGATGTACAGCATAGTGGTCAGACAATCATATACTTTACAAGGTGTTCCCCTGATATTTCCAGTACCCAATAGCACCATACATAGTTATTATAACATTCTTGACTATATTTCCTAGGCTATACTTTACATCCCCATGACTATTTTATAACTACAAATCTGCACATTTTGATTCCTTTACCTTTTCGCCCAGTCCCCCAACCTCACTCCCCTCTGCCAACCACCAGTCTGTTCTCTGTATCAATGAGTTTGTTTCTGTTTTGTTTATTCATTAGTTTTGTTTTCATTAGATTCCACATATAAGTGAAATCATATGGTATTTGTTTTTCTCTATTTCCCTTAGTATATATAATATGTTCTAAGTCCATCCATGTTGTCACAAATGGTAAGATTTTGTTCATTTTCATAGTTAAGTAATATTCCATTGTATGTGGATACCAAAGCTTTTTTATCCATTTGTCTATTGGTGGGTACTTGGGCTGCTCTTGTAAATAATGCTGCAGTGAACATAGGGATGTCTATATTCTTTCAAATTAGTGTATTGGGCTTCTTCAAATATATACCTAGAAGTGGAATTACTGGATCATAAGGCAGTTCCATTTTTAACTTTTTGAGGAACCTCCACACTGTTTTCCACAGTGGCTGCACCAATCTGCATTCCCACCAGTGCATGGGGGTTCTTTCTCCTCTGCACCCTCACCAACACTTGTTTGCTGATTTGTTGATGATAGCCATTCCGATAGGTGTGAGATGATATCCGATTGTGGTTTTAATTTGCAGTGCTTTGATAATTAGTGACATTGAGTGGCTGGCATTTATTCTTATCTAATATACAATGTTGGGCAAAAGTAAGTTCACAGTTGTTCATAAGGAAGATAATACAATAATTCATAAATAATAATACGAGAATAAACTTTGTGTTTTACATACTCACAACTATAAATCTACTCTGGTCCCACCTTGTATACATATAATACTATAAATTTCCCTCTAAGCATGGTGTTTGCAATCTTCTCACAGTTCTTGGTACTCTGTTAAGTCTATGCTATTCTTTTTCCTCTTTCCATTTCAGTTTTGGAAGTTTCTATTGGCTGCTTTTCAAGTGCACCAATTCTTCACTCAAAATTTCCTGCAACATACATGAAATAGGAAATGAGGAGAAGAAAGAGGAAAAAGAAATACTTGAAGTGATAATAATGAAAAATTTCCAAAATTAATCACAAATACCAAACAAATTTAGGAAGATAAGAGAATACCATATAGGATAAATACCCAAAAATCTGCACATAGGCATGTCATAATGAAACTGCAGAAAATAAAGACAAAGAGAAAAATCTTCAAAGAAGCCAGGGGGAAAATGTAAAGGAAAAGAGAAAGATATGCCATGCTAACACAAATCAAAAGAAAGTATAAGTAGCTACTTAATTTAAGGCAAGCATTCCTCAGAGTAAGAAAAATTATTAGGAATAAAGAGGGGGAATTACTTGATGAAGGTGTCAATCCCCTAAGAAGATATAACCATACCTAGTATGTGTGTGCCCAACAACAGAATATCAAGATACACAAAGCTAAGAGTTATACTGTGTTTACTGTTTGCTGAAGCTGTAGGTTCTGAGGCTTCAATTTCTTCTAGTGTCTTTGTTTTTGTCTCTACTCTTGTCTTTGCGTTTTTCTAGAAACCTCTTCTTTAACAGGGTTTGAACATTTTTTAAAAAGTAAATAAAATCAGTTCTAATTCATTCATTTCATCAACAAGTATTTATTGAGTGCTGCTAGGTTCCTGACCCTGTTCTAGGCACTGGGGATAAAATAATGAATTAAGTAGACCACTTTTATGTTCAAGGAACTAATATTTAAGTGGGAGAGGTATGTGATGAACCAAATTACATTTATTTAAATCATAATGCCAGGTATTGATAAGTGCCCTAAATCAAAATAAGATGATAGAGGAGGTGGGGGTGTGTGTTTAGAAATTGAGTGATCATGAAAAGCCTTCTCAAGGAAGTAAAGTTTAAGCAAAAGTGTGGAAAACTTTTGGTTATGACCCTAGTCCTTTGGCTTTTATTGTAAGTGTGATGGAAAGCCACCGAGAGTTTGGAGCAGACAAGAGATATGACCTTATAAACGTGTTGAAAGGGTCAACCCAGCTGCTGTATGGGGAGTAGACTGAAGGGGCCCCAGGGACACCAGTTAGAAGCTGTCACAGTCATCCACTCCAGAGCTGATGGCAGCTTGGAGCAGGCTGGTAGCTATGGGGGTGGTGAGTCACTAGTGGTCAAATACGTAATGAATTTGCCATGTTGAGCCAGTTGGAAAAATGCAAAATAAGAAAATATAAAAATACTTCTAATCTCTTTATTCAGAATGAAAACTCTTATTACCAGTTGTTTGTCACTCTTGTTTTTTCCCATATACTTTATTTGCCACTTTATCACTGATTACATTTTCCATATAAATAAATTCTATTCTAAAACATAATTTTAATAAATATATAGTATTTGATCATGGAATGCACCAAAATATACTTAACCTATCTTGTATTGTTGAACATTTATTTTCAACTTTTCACTGCTTTATAAACACCTACTACAATGTTTATTCTATTAGCAAAGTACACACATTCTTACTTATTTCTTTAGAATTCTTTCCTGATGCATGCGAAGAGTTTGCATGTTCTTGAGGATTTTAATATGCATTTATTAATCACCCTCCAAATTATCCTCCTACCAGCAATTGATGAATACCCTTTCCATGGCACTCTTATTACACATTGTCTATGTAGTTTCCACAGAGTATTAACATTGCATTTAATCTTGCCAGGTTGCTAGGCAAACAGTGCTATCTCATTGTTTTAATTGGTTTCCTTTGATTATAAGTGAGGTTGAACATTTCCTTGACTACATTGATTGGCTCTTCCCTACTCATTACTCAGGTCACAGTTCACCTGTGCTTGCATGATGGCTATACTAGTTGAGGGGGTGGGGTATTTCTGTTACAAATGACGAACCACCCAACTCACATAATTGAAAAGTCCAAGGGTAGAAAAACCATATTCAGATCTAACTGGATTCAAAGCTCAGCGGGTATATGTGGGCCTCATTTCTCACTGTTGTCCTGAGTTCTGCTTTACACTCTCTTTCCCCACCCTCCTCAGGCTCCTATGGTAGCTCCACGGTGGCACCCACTTCAGAGCTTACTACCCCCAGCGTTGAGCATAGCTGGTAAAAACACCTGTGCCTGACCAGGAAGTACACCAAAAACCTCAGACACCCCGTTGATTCCACGTCCCTGGTCCCCAGCCAAGCCTGGGAGTGTGGAGCTCTCATTGGCTTGGACCTGGGTCATGCTTCCTGCCCCTGGGACTGAAGGTAGAATCATCCCCATCTGAAATGGACTGAGAGGAGGGAAGTGGGGAGCCTCAGCTGAACACTGAAATCCTGTTATCACTCTGGAGCAAAAATGGCCAACTTCCACTACAGTTTTCACCACAAAGGATATAATATAATAGCCCTTCTCTCTCCCCTGCCCCTCAGGTTCACTGAATTCACCAAGGACTCTTTTCTGATATGTATGGTCCTTGGCCGAGCACTAAAAGAGAGTGGCTAACCAGCCTTCTCTCCAGTGTCATGCTGTGCAATACATATTAATCGATTATAGACAATAGGCAAAGAAATAGCAGTGGCGCTGGGGAGGAAGAGGAGAGATATCAAGAGGTTTCAGGCATGGTTTCACCTCTCGGTGAGTTTTCACTAAAAAAGGCAAAACGAGTGACCGCAATTCAAAGTTAACACTGAAGTGAGGACCAAATGCAGGTGAAAAGACCCAGGGAGACAGGTTAAACCGGGGTGGGGGAGGGGCATTCTAGGAAGGCTCTGCAGGGACAGCACTTGAGCTGAGCTCTCAAGGCTGAGCAGGTGTTCCATAGGCAGAGAGAATGATGAGGATACCCCAGAGCCCTTGGCATTCAATATATGGTTTCCATACCCTTTCTCACAGAGCTTTGTGCAAAGGATGACTTGTAAATTGCAGGGACTTAATAGCAATCATTTATATTCCCTACAGATCCAAGCCAGAGTTGGTCACAGCCTCTTTAAAGCAAACAGCACGGCCACACCTCTCCCCTATAGCAGATGCTGCTTCTTTCAATTTTTGAAGCTCATTTGGACTCAGTGTCGGATCTGGCTGCTCAGACAGGCACTCTGGCTGCATCTCAGGTCGCCAGGGGTGACAGGAAGGCAGGTCAGGCAAGCACCAGGCTCGCCTCAGCTGCGTTCACTCTGATTCTGATTTGGAAAGACTTGTTAGTAAACAGCCTTCTTGATAGTTACCATTTTTAATTCCTCCCAGAGTATCGGCAGAAGGCCCTGTGGAGGACAGATGCACCTCGAGACACTGCTCCTTGACACGGGGTGCAGTCATGCTCACGGGCAAGCCAGGTTGCCTTGTCAAGGGCTGTTCTCCTCCTTCCCGCTCTCAATTTTCCATCAATAATCCACTAATAATAACAAATTGCTACATGACACCCTCACTGGGCTGCTGGGACCAAGCACCTGATGAGGTATTTGTGATAAATTTGACTCCTCTCCTTGTCTTTCCTGTTTATATTTCAGTGTCCACAAATATTTACAGAGTACCCACGTTGTGCCAGACACACAGTCAACAAGACTAGGAAGGACCCTCCCTGCATGGTACTTCTGTCCTATGGAGGGACACAGAGCCCCACAACAACAAAATACATAAATAAAGTCACCTTTTCAGGCAGCAGGAACCGCTACAAAAAACAAACAGAATGGGCTGATGTGATAGGAGGTGATTGGGAGGGGACTATCCTACTGAATGCCCAAAGATGACCTCTCACATTTGAGTCATAACTTGAATGATGAACAGGAATCATCCATGTGAAGAACCGGGGGAAGAACATTCCAGAAAGAAGAAACAAGCCAGGAAGGTGGGGGCGGGGCAGGAAGGGAGGTCCACAGGGTTGAGCTGGCAGGAGCTGGCAGAGGGTGGAGGCATCTAAGTACGTCTGTGTCCCTGTCTGCTTGCCATCACCCTCTTTCTCTGTCTTCTTCTTGTCCCTGTCCCCGCCCTCGCCCAAACCTACAGGAATTTTCTGTCAGCTCCTCAGTCTGTACCTTCCAAAGGCATAGGCTTCTGAGAGTCCAGGATATTGTGGTTTTTCTGAAAGTTTGGTTCTTGGCAAAGAGCCAATGCTATTTCCATCCTGTATGAAAAATATAGAATTACCGTGAATTATATTGAAAAATTAGATTCATTCACTGCTGTGATAATTTATCTCCCAATCTGTCTCAGAGAGTTAGCAGCTGGTGAGAAAATAAAATGTAATTTCGGCAAAAAAAAATCACTTTTAATCCATGTCTGGCGGGGAGAGAGCTTATTAAGTGAGTTTACTCTTCACCAATCAGATGATTTTCTTCAGCACAATGAAATGTTGTGATGGAGACTAATACGCCGTGTGCTCTCCTTGGATGGGTCCTGCCAACCCTGGGGTGAGAAGTCGGACCCCACTTACCATGTGAAGCTTCTTAATTGGGGCTCCTCCCCTGGCTCCTCTCCTGACAGCTTGTTGGACTTGCTCCTGCTCAGAGAAAGATACACTTTATAGCACTGGGGTTTTCCACGACAGTTTCTGCCATGAGAAACGAGGAGAAACAGGCCCAATTTTGAGCCTTATCGATTTAAGGTGTTTAAAATATTCCTCTCTGATTGGTAATTATGGCCATTTTTCTTCTCTGGAATGTTTGATTGTGTGCCCTGGGATTGTCTTGACATCACCTCATGAGTCAGAACACTGAGCTAATCGCACTCTGCCCAGAGTCGGGCCGAAGCTCCCTGCTCCTGTGAGTCAGCCACACAGACAGGCAGGACCAGGTGAGGCCACTCGGGAACACGGGGCTTAGGTGCAACCCTGGGCAGTGCCCCTCGTCTGCTGCATGCTGCAGTGTCAGACAGAGCTCAGGCTCTTCTCCCTCCTTGCAAGGGGTCCTGCCTCCTTCCTGAGCTGGGGACGTGGGGGGAGAGGACAGGTAAGTGTGACCCACCTGCCTTCTGGGGAATGAATTCCCAGGTTGGCAAGGCTGCGGGAGCAGGGTAGCAGGTACTGGCTGCTTGTCATTCTTCCTAGCTGAGAATCCTGCCTACGTGGGGAAACGGAGGCACAGTGGAGTGAGAATGTCCTAGATGGAAACCAGGGTACTAGAGATGAAGTGGAGGTTCTTTCATTTGCTTACCATATGACCTTCAGGAGAAGTGTTTTCCCTTCTTTTGACTGGAGCTGCCCCGTCTGTCAAGTGAGGAGCCTGGGCTTGATGGGCATGTTCCCTCCAGCTCAGAGTTTATTAATCTGTGAGTATGGAATTCAGGCTACACAGATATGTGTCCAGCTTCCCTCTGTACCTGCGGGGCAGAGCGTAGACCTTGCACCTGGGCTTGAGCCTCCCTGGAGTTCTTGCTTGAAAGTTGGTGTGTCAAGTGACCCCAGGGAATGGATGGGTGGGGGGAGCTCTGATTTGGGGACGGTACCAAGCAGAGAGGTGCATCAGCTTCTCATTGGTGACTTACACGTGGACTTCGTCTGACGGGATGCCCCACCGTGTTGGCAGTTGGTTTCCTCAAAGCAATCTGGGGTCTCCTCTGCAGCACGTGGGAGATCCTAGGGAGCTTGGGTGTGGAGGATTGTTTTAGAAGTCACCTGGCCCACCAGGTGTCCCTCCAGGTAGAACTGTGTGTCCTCCAGTTCCCCAGAGATCTCTCCAATTTCTTGAACATGACCTCTGAGTTCAGGCAAAGAGAGAAAGGGTTTGATCTAGATTAGTTGGAACTTGTAGGAAAGCCAGAGCTCCCATTAGAGATTCCACCTGCCCCACCTCCTTCCCTCCACCGCTGGTCAGGTTAAAATTACCAGTTGGACATAAAAAAAGGGGAGAAAGCAGACTAGTGCTGTGAAGTCGGCAGGGCTGATGGAAACGCATGTGACAGAAGGGAGGCTGGCCTGGTGGAAGGGAGCTGACTGCTGGCAGAGGAGTGGGTGACACCTATGCACACAAGTATTGACACTGTGCCGAGCACGGTCCTAGGTACTGGGGACATGGAACGGGAAAGACACAGTTCTTGTTCTCATGAAAATTACATTCTAGTTTGAGGAACCAGACTGAAGACTAATAAACAAAGTTATAAACAAGATATTTCTTAGTAAGAAGCCCTGCCAGACTTAATGGAGAGCCTGCAGGGGCAGGCAGGGGGCAGCAGGTTATCTCTACAGGTGGTTAAGAAAGCCTTTCAGGGGAGGCGAGCTTTGAGCTAGGACCTGCATGATAAGGAGCCAGTGATGAGGATGACAGGGAAAGAATATACTTAACAGGTCTGAGAGGGGAGCAGGAACAGCCTGGTGTGCGGGAGGCATCTGAAGGAGGACAGCGCGGCCGGCTGGGGTGCGGACAAGAAGGGCAGAGAGCGCTACCCGAAGCTGGAAAGGCAAACGCAGATCTTGGTGGGCCCCAAGGACCCGGGTGAGAAGTCTGGATTTTAAGAATGATGAGGAGACATTGAAGGGTTTAAGCAGAATAACCTAAGCTGATTTATATAGTTTAAAATTTTTTTAACTTTATTTTTATTGATGACACTATTACAGATGTCCCCATTCCCTACCTCCCTCTTTTCCCTACCTCCACCCAGCCCCCACCCCTGGTTTATACTGCTTTTAAAAGTACGCAGTCTATGAATTCTTGTGCCTCTTAAGTTAAAGAAAGAGGTTCTGGCAGAACTCCATTATTATAGCCCCTTCCCTGACCTGGTGGTGAGGGTGGGCTGTGGGCACATCAGGAGCACATATGGCTCCAACCAGGGCTTGGGGAATCTTGCCAGGAGCACAGGGTCTCACTGAGCTGGGAGTCATAAGTGACATCAGTTCCTGACAGGGCCAAGGGGAGCAAGAGCCACTGCCCCATGGCATTGGGACATGTCACAGAAACAGCCAGGCCACCTCCTTGTGCTTAGAGTCTCAAAACATCTACCTCCCTCTTGTTCTCCTACCTCCCCCAAACTGCTGGGTGGTGTCTGGGTTGTTCTGCGCATTTACAGGAACATAATTTTCCTTTCCTCCCTTTGGCCTAAACCTGACGGATCTGAACAGTAGCCCGCTCTGACCGTCTTGGCTGGAACTGAGTTGAACTCTCAATAATGAGTGAACCAAATGCGGAGTGTCCCTCTGCCTTCTGAACCTGGGAGGGCAGAGGGACAGAAAATAACCCCGGAAAAAAAACCAAAGTTTAAAAGAAGGGGGTCCATCTTTGACATCAGATCACATGTCTTTCTAAATAGTAAAATTATAGGAAGAAGCAGGAGATGATTTTACACAACTTTGAATATTTCTCTTAACAAGATTCAAAATCTCATTGCATTTATGAATCTAAAGCAGAAGTCCAGCCATGAAAGTATGGAGAAAGGACAAATTAGGACAAACTGGGCCAGAAGACTATGTAGGGTAACGGTGAAGAGTCTTGGTTGAACATCCGATCTGCACTCGCTGGCTCTGTGATCCCAGGCAAGTTCAAGAAACAATTGATTTCCTGTCAAAATGGGGTTTAAAATAGTGCTTTCTTAACAAATATCATGTTGGCAAGGAGGTGGAGAAAGGGATCCCTTGTGTACTGTTGGTGGGACTGTGAATTGGTACAGCCACTATGGAAAACAGTACGGAAATTCCTCAAAAACCAAACAAAACCTAAAAATAGGTCTACCACATGGCCCAGCAATTCCCCTCCTGGGTATTTATTCAGAGAAGACCAAAACACTGATCTGAAAGGTATGCGACGCACTTCTCTGTTTACTGCGGCATTCTTTAGACAGCCAAGGCAGGGAAGTGATCTAAGCATCTGCTGAGAGATGAATGCATAAAGGACATGTGACATTCACGTATGGAAATGTTACACAGCAATAAAAAGGAATGAAATTTTGCCCTTTGCAACAGCAGGGGTGGACCTAGAAGGCATTGTGCTAAGTTAAAAAAGTCAGACAGAGACAAATAACCTTATAGTTTCACTTACATGCGGCAGGGAAAGCAGACATACAATACAAAGCAAAAACGGACTCAGACCTCAGACACAAAGACCAAAGTGGTGGTTGCCAGAGGGAAGTGGGGGGATGGATGAATGAGGAATAAGGGAATATAGCCAATAATATTGTGATAAGTTTACCTGGTGACAGATGATTGCTAGAGTTGGTGAGGTGATCACCTTGGAAGGTATAAAAATGTAGAATCACTATTGTACAGCTGTCACTAATATAACTGATATATGTTGCATACCGACTATATTAAAATGAAATAAAATGATGCCTGCTCCCTCAGTGTTGCAGGGCTCACGCAAGACACCAATGTGTGGCCAGTCCTCAGTACAAAGCCAGGCACATGAGAAGCACACAGAACACATTATTGCTCTTGAGAAAGTGTGTGAAAGTGGAATTTACAGATCACAATAAAGGCAAAGAACAGCAGGTGAGATTCTTCAAGAAACTAAGAGCAACGTAGAAATCAAGTTTGGGAAATTCTCCCTGATCTCAAAAGAAACAAAAAAAAAAGAAATGAAAATGATAAAGTTAAAAAGAAAAGGAGGGATACGTCCCAGGGGTGGTAACTTCAATACAGATAGGTAAAAATACAGCAAGTGAGGTTGAATTAATTATTTCTGTAAGATAGGAAAAAAGACACTTTCTGCTCTTTCCACCGATTGAAAGGACTGAATGAACAACAGGAAAGGAAAACAGACCAACAACAAGAAACATCTTTGTGAAAAGTTTGAATCATACAGAGAAGGAAAAACATTTGCCAAATGTAAGAGAAAATAAAAGTTTATTACAAAGAGAGAACATCAGGCTAGCTTTAGCTCTCCCCATAAAACCGAACACCAGGGGAGAGGGAGCAATATGAGAGGACAAGTGTGATGGAGAATTCTGATTGTCACCCCATATTATCATTCCTGGGAGGACAGTAGAAAGGTTTTCTCAGACATGAAAGGGCTCAGAAGTACACGTCCTGTGGGGCCGTGATGAAAGAAATCGCTTACAGACGTGGCCTAATGCTTAAGAAATGAGTTAAACACAGAATTTAAGGCTGCAGAAGTCCTGATTTCCAAGGACTGAAGAGTAAACTACAGGCTAAATGATTATCTTTAATGGAGTTTCATAATGCACGGATATTAAAAAAAACAACTTAAAATAAGTTCATTCTAACCCATCTCAGTGCCTTGCATTTCTTTCTGTTTTTTTTTTTTTTCTTAACTAAGGAATGGAGGTGAGAGGAGAGAAGCAAAATTTACTAGATTTCTCCTTTTTTCACAAGGGTATTGATAAGGGCTTCTTTTTTGAAATAAAGTAAGGAGAACTTGCTCATTTTTTTAAAAATTTAAAAACAACTCTTTAGGAGAAAAACAAGATATGAACTTCAAATTCGCCAGGCAAGAAGTACAGAAAAATTGCCTTTCCAGAGAGCAGCAACAATAAAAACAAAGAAAATAATGAGAAAGCATAAAGACAAACCTTAAAATAACAGAAATAAAATTATCCATTTTTTCCACCTTTTAAAAAATTGCAACAACAGATTTGAATGAGATAAGTGAACTCCCTTGTTAAAATTAAAGGACTCTCAATTAAATGGTGAATAGAAATCCATCCAAGTTTATACCACCGAAAAGCTAAAAACCCTGCCCTAGAACATAAAAGAAAGTGAATTATTGTCAAAATATACCATGTTTCTTAATATGAAGTCTCAACATTTTAAAAATTCAATTTACTTCTAATTAATTCATAAATGAAATATAATTCTTATAAACATTTAAATGGACTTTTTTGAAACTTGGCTAACTGGCTTTTAAATTATTCTGAAGGAATAAACATGGGAGACATCAAAATAGAAATTGAAGCAGTGGACTAAAGGAGGCACTTACTTTTGGATATTAAAACATATTTTAAAGGTGCATTAATTAAGGGAGTGTGGTATGGGTGTTAGAACGAGACATAACTGCAAGGTACTGGAAGTCCCTCAAATAGACCCACATCAACAAGGCAGCATTTCATGCCGTTGGGTACAGAATGAATTATTCACTACACGGTGGTGAAGTAGCTTGCTAATTATTTGGAAATTAATAAAATTGGATCACTACATCTGAATGCATACCTAAATGAAGACCACATTGATTTAAAAATAAATGTAAAAGATAAAACCATAAAAACAACGAAAATAAAGGTAAAACAAGGATAAATACTTGGGCTCTGGGCAGAGAAGAGATTTCTCAACCACAAGGCAAAGGAAGAAAAGATGCAGTAGAAGAAAATGTAGGGCTTGACTACATAAATATCCTTAAAAGAACTTCTCTTCTTGAAAAAGTCCACAAATCAAGTTTGAAGAACACAAACAAAACTGGAAACTCTCTCTCTCTCTGGGTCCCCGCCCCCCCCCCCCCCACACAGGGCTCATGTCCTAACTACTGAGAAATTAATATCAATTAGGAAAAAATAAGCCCCTAATAGGAAAAACTGGACAAAGCACATAAACTGATAAAGTGCAAATGAAGAAGTACAAGTGGCCAACCTAACATGAAAATTATATTCAACCTCATTAGTAAAGACATTCAAATGTAAACAACACGCCTATCAAATTGAAAACTGTAATAATACATACTATTGCTGAATGCTGAAGTGGACACCAGAAATATGCACTCATACCCATGGATTTTAGCGATCGACATCAAAATCTTTAAAAGGATTCATAATCTTGGATCTAGATATCCTATTTTTAGAAATTCATTCTAGGGCAACTTGCAAGGATTTACACTGAGATTTAGCTACCAGGATCATCTTTACAGCATTTTTAATCAGGTCGAAGTTGATGGTAATAAGTAAATCTAATATTTATTTATTGAGCACATAAAGTGGCTGGGCACTCGGCCAAACCCTTCCCATGCATTACCTCATTTCATCCCTGTGAGTGAGGTCCATCCCTTTATTGCCTCTATGGTACAGACAAGGAGGTAGAGGATTAAAACAACTCAAATGCCCAGCAAAAGGAAATGTTTACATATATCAAGGAACAAAAATAATATGAATGCAGTAAAGCCAGGCAAACCCATAATTCTCAGAATATAAAGGGACATCACTAAATGGTCACTGTGAGTGCATGTGAACAGGGTCCCACACATGTGGCCACGTGATTTGGAAGAAAAACATTTACAGAACAGAATTCATGTGCCTTCCTAAGAAAAAAGGACTAGCTGGTAAAAGAGAGTGCTGTTAATAGTGGTCTTTTCTACGGAGGTCATAGAATGGCGACGATAATAATGTTTTCATTTTTATCATTGTCTTTAAATTTTCTTCGATGAACATGCACTTTCACACTAAAATAGATTTTTAAATTGATTTCTATTTAAAGATTTGGGGGGAAGGAATAACTGATAACATTTCAAAGGTGTTCTTGTTAATAGAGAGAAAGGCTTGCTCTCAGATTGGCAGCTGAGCCCTGACAGGTTATTCAAGGTTGCTGGTCACTGAAGTTCTCGACGCTGCCTGATCCTGGAAGAACAAGACTGACTTACTTACCTTGGAACAATTCCAACCATTGGTCCAGAGAGATGCTGGCTTAAAAGGCATTTCTTAAATCACTAAGTCTTTCCTCTGGCTAAGGGTTTTGTTCAAAGTTTGAAATCCCTGTGCATTTTCCAGCTAAATATACCCATGCCTTCATATCTATATGTCTGAATGCTTCCAGATCCACGCTGTCCTGGATAGAGTGACAAAGTCCACATTTGTCTCCTCAATTTTCACAAAGATTTTCACTAATAGAAAAAGAATCCTTCGAGTTCCTGACTGAGTCATTGCAGCAAGGTGATATGGAGAGAGGGCGGAGAGAGGGCAGAGAGAGGGCTTAGATGTGGAACGGGGTGTTAGGAGATCAAGTCTGGCTGGTTTGGGGAATGCAGCCGTAACAATGACCAGAGCTGGATGGGTCACAGCTATTCCTAAGGCCAAGGTCCACAGGCAGGAGGGCAGAGCTTCAGAAATCTGACAGGGTGGGTTTACAGGTCAGGGAAATAAAAGGCTGTCTCTTCCACAAATAAGACAAAGGAATACAGAACAGTCTCCTGCTGGCAGAGGAGTTGTGCCTATTTCTATTTGATCTTTTCATTAATTAATTAATTCATTCACTCAGAAAATATCTACTGAGCACTTGAAATGTGCCAGACACTGAAGATATAGGGCTGAACAAAACAGATAAAATCCCTGACTCAATGAAGATTTACACCCCAATGGAATTAGATATACAATAAACATGTAAACACATAAACAAGTCAACCAGCAAATAGAAAATAAGATAATTTCAGATGAGGGTAAGTGCTCCAAAGAATATAAAACAGAGTAATGGATTGAAAGGGACTGGGGGATTACTTTTCTAAGGTGCCCATGGAAGGCCATGCCAGGTGACAATTGAGCTGAAATATGAAGGAGCAGGAAAAGCCAGCCACTCTAAATGGTGCGAGGCTTCCCTATTTTCCTTAGCCTGGCCACACCTATCAAGTCCGCTTCCTCCGGGAAACCTTCCCTGGAATCTTGGTACTTGCTGTTGCCTTCTTCTGTGAGTTCCCAGACTGTGCTTCATATACCATCAGATGGGTCTCCCAATGTGTGTGGGTGTGTGTATGCACTATGTATATGCCTGTCCTACCTGTCTACTAAGCTACGGAGTCCAGAGGTAAACCAGAGGTGCATCCTGACAATCAGGCTACAATGGAAGGTTCCAAGTTCTTCCTGGTTGTTGGCCCAGATTCCATTTGCAGCTGCTCACTGGATAGATCTAACCTGAATCATCCAAAAACCTGTATTCTGTAATAGAGAATTAAATTAATTACTTTTCCCATGCCCAACCCTGCTTCTCCTATGCTTCCTGCTTCCTGCTTCCTTGACATCTCAATATTTATTCCTTTAAGGGTCTGCCTTTGCCCATGGGGTCGGGCAGTTTGTGCACTGCACAAGGGCTAAGAGGGTGAGTGGAAGCTGAATCTTCAACTATATCCTCAGTAACTAGCTCAATCTGACACAAAGCTGGATCCCCGCAAAGAACGGTTGTTTTTACTTTGCCCATAGGTACCATCCAGTTGCCCAGCCCTGCACCATTTGCTCAGAACAGGTACCTTTTTTTCTGATTTTCACGGAGGTGTCCTACAAGTTTTTGTGACCAAGTTCTCTCCTTGCAGTGTGATTTTTTTTTCCAGCACATCTTTGTGGTCCAAGTCAGTCAATATTCTCTTCAACTACCTATTCCTTCTCTACCCTTCAAGATCCCTCTTAAGTCCCCCTTCTTCCAGGAGGACTTCTAGAACCTTCAGTAACCTATCTTCTGAAACCACAGCACAAATTGTCTGCACTGCTCGCTTCTCTTTGCCTGCACTTCTCTTTGCCTGCACCTTTCAGAATGGGTTTTGCCACCCAGTTGGATCATGAGTTTGCAAAGACTGGACTGTATGTTTGAGCTTCAGGGCCTTGCATTGAGCAATGCATGGGTCATAGAAGCCCCAGACATGCTGCCTCTCCTGGGCATGGAATTCTCCTTGTGGCAGTGTGATTTCTGTGAACTCTCCGCATCGCAATCACCTGTGTGTTTCTGGGCCCACACTGGGCATACTGCATCTGAATCTCTAGGGAATGGGTCCTTGGAATCTGAATTATTAAGAACCTCTCAAGTGATTCTTATGTACACTGAAGTATGGGAACCGCTGTCTTAGCTACATTAAAACCTCCAGAGAAAAGAGGGCTATGCAGTGAGGGCCCAGGGTAAGAGGGGCCCTGTGAGTACCCAGGTGGTGGGTCACTGCTTCTTGCATCATGCTTTGTACTTTTTCAGCCTTCAGAGGGAAGGATGAAGAAATTTGAGTGCTGACTAGAGATCTTTCTGAATAAAAGCAAAGATCAGAAGTCAGAAGAATATGTAGAGTGCTATCGTTTGGTGCCAATAGGTGACAGATGGATAGATGGATAGATCAATGGAAATGCACACATACATTTGTAAATACATAGAGTGTCTCTGGAAAAATACATAAGAAAATAGATTTAGAGTTGCTTCTAGGAAAAAGAACCTATAGGGGTTATGGTAGTTGAGAGATATTGCTTTCCCCATATACCTTTTTCCCCATATTGGACTATGTATGGAATATTGTAAGGAATATTATAAATATAGATAATTTAAAGTTTCTCCCATATTGTCATAGCAAACACTTATGTAATGAGTACTATGTGTGAGGCATTATTCCATGTGGCTTTATATTAACAATCCTAAGAAACAGAGACTATAATTATTCCCATATTATAAACAGGGAAATTGAGGTGGAACTAAGCAAAGCAATTTGTCCAAGTTCACAGCAGTAATGATAGAGGGGGCACTCAAAATATGCAGACAGTCTGACTTCAGAGGCCATGCTCTTGACTGCTAACAACCACTGCCCCTGGGGCCTTCCACACTGGATTGGTCTTTGGGAGAAGTTCACCTCTACCTTGACCCTAGTGGGACTCATAGAATTACTGACTCAAGTAATGGGCCAATCACAATTCCAGACACATAGCTCCAACCCAAGGGTAGAATATCTAAAAGTGATCGATTGGCTGAATGAATGAATGAATCTATCAATCAATGAAGCAGGAGACCAATAAATCAGTGAAGCAGGTTCTTTGAAAAGACCATTAAAGTGAAGAAATCTCTGACAGATGAGTTCAGCTAGGAGAGGGGGGAGGTAGAGGGAGTGTAGACACTGGAGAAATGAAGAGAAAGTCAATGTGGCTAAAGTATAGTGAGGTGCAGGAGATGACCGGAGACATGGCTGGAGAAGTAGGCAGGGGCCAGGTCATGAAGACCTTTATGGAGGATTTTGAAATGTGCCCTAAGAGCTAACAGCAGCCATTGAGGGAGTTTAACAGGACAATGACCTTCCCAGCAAAACCAGCAATGGAATGAGGTGTTGGCAGCTAGACACGGCTCAGTTTGAAGGCTGCTTTCAGGTCTGAGGCTCTGTAAAAGAAATAAATGGGAATGGTGAGTGCGACTTCTGTTCTGGCAGGCAAGTAAGGAGCCCGGGAGGACGCCAGGGGTGCCTGGAGAAGGTCTTGGAAAAGAACATACTAGAATTTTCTGTTAACTCATGCAGTGGCTCAGGCCACTATCCCTTTTTCCTAGTCATCGTGGACTTGGAATTTTTCTCCAGTTGGACCCTTCAGACAGTGGTCTCCTTCCCAGAAATTCTGAGACCTGGAGGTAGCAGTGTTGGGAGAGGCAAAGAGACCAGTCGGCATTTTCAGCCAGCACAGATGTGTCAGTACCTAAGTCCCCTGAGCCTGCCAGGCCTGCCAGACTTCGGCTGAGGTCGTGAGGACAAAGCAAATTGGAGCACATGGCAGCCCAGGGGAGGGGACAGAAGTAATGGAGCCCATCTGGGCCCCACACAGCCCTTCAGCTTGAAACACTGCATTGGCCTCAATGCTTGACCCAGGCTCTGAACACCTTTCAGGGTCCTCAGCTCTGTCAAAGAGTCCAACAGCCTGCATATTTGCAATCACCTTGCCTGAATCAGGGAGATGGGACACAATCATAGGTGGGAGGCCCAGGGAGAAATTAGTGCAGTTCCGTTCACTGCCATTCCAAGATAAGTCCCAGGGCTACAAAAACATCACCTTTGCCTCTGGGATCCTCAATCTATCTGAGGAGACAGACCTTGGTGCAATGACAGCACAATGTGATCCTCTAACAGAATGGCAAGTGCATGATGGCCCAGATGGGCAGCAAAGAAGTCCTCTTGCTGGGAGGGGGTAGGGGGGTCAGAGGAATTTGAGAGAGAAAGAACATTTGATCTGATAGTCACAGATGGAGAGCAGTATAAATCAAGGCAAAGAAATATAAAAGTCCTCAATATGTTTCAGAAACAAGTGCAATTAAGCCTTTGTACTCTGGAGTCAGTGTGCTAAGGTTGGAACCTGACTCTGCCCCTTATTAGCTGTGTGATTCTGGGCATGTTACTTAACCTCTCTGTGCCTCTATTTCTTCATCTATTAAAAAAGAAAGCAATAATAACGGTACTGACTTCACAGGATTGAAGTAGAGATTTGAAAAGTTAACATATAGAGAGTTTTTATAAGAGTTTCAGGTACATAGGAAGCACTGCAGAAGTGGTAGCTGTTATTATTATTACTGTTGTCATTGTTATTGCTGTCATCTCTGAACAGCTGTCCAATGTGGACCCAGTGAGGCTGCAGGTAAATGAGTGGTCAGACACAAAACTGCAAAGGGTGATCAGACCCTGATTGGAAATGACAAAGTAAGGATTTCAACCCTTCTCTGCCATGGGTGAATTTTTACAAGCAGAAGGTCAGAAGTGCAGTGAAGGGGAGGCTTACACATGCACTGGACGCCTGGCATGGGAACACTTTCTGCACCTGAGCCCCGGGTTCAGGCCCTGCTCTGGCCACCCGGCAGCTCAGTCTACAGGCAAGATGACCAAATCAACCATAAACGCCCCATCTTGGTCACTCAGGCCTGAAGGGAAAAGCACAGATGGCTTTGTCCAAACTGACCAAACTGGTGAATTTGAAGGACCACCTAGATTCTTGATGGGGTGAAAGGAGAGACACGGAATGGAGTTTAGACCTGCCTGCCTCAGGTAGATAGTTGACCTTCGAAGGAAATCTGGAACCCTAAGGGCAGTTAGATTTGAGACCTGACTGAGGCCAGTCAGTGGGTGAGGACTGGAGCCCAGGATGAGCCCAGACCCAACCCAGCCATAGAAAATCTAGGCTGGGATCCAAAACCTAGAGGGAAGCATCAGCAAGAAGTGGCTTGGACGTCGGGGCCCAGCCAGGTGGAAGTCAGCATGGGATTCTGTCTGGAGGACTGAAGCCCTTAGAACGAGCCCACTGAATGAGCAGGAGGAGGCAAGTGTGAAATAAAAGACAACCTCTTTTTTCTCACACTTCCTCTTTTCTCATCTTTGCTTTCCCACTTCTTGGCTGATCTTATAATTTGGGCTGGTCACTTCTTTATAATAAAGTCCTCTGGTCACTTTTCGGGACCCAAATCTCATTTTAGTAATTAAAACACCCAGTTAATAGCTAAATATTAACTATTTAATATTTAACTATTGATATTTAATATTAATTATATTATAGTTATAAATATAATAAATAATATAATATAAATAATAGTATAATAATTAAAACTCAAAGCTTTATTTGAAGTGAAAGCTCCTTCCTTTCCCCAGCTAGGGCCCGCTTCAGCATTGTAGGGACAGAAGCAACAAGGGGTGGGGTTGTCTTCTTTTCCTCTCCTTGCACATCTCCCCCTTCTCTCCACCCCCACCGGGCTGCCTCTGACACCTCCAGGGATAAATCAGGAAGAGGGAGAGAAAGGAAGGGCAGGCAAGGCCTTACTGGACTTGCGGTGATTGGTATGGATTCTCTCTGGGTTTGACTGATGTCCAAGGCTGACTCAAGGACCCTTCTTGTGTACGTTCCTTTTGAAGATGGCTCCAGGACTGTTCTCTCCATGGATCCACTTGGCCCATGGGGAACTGGCCTCCCCCTCACTCTACTCTGATGGTGGAAGTGTAGCTGATCCCCAGGGTATTCTGGCCTTTCTTTTTCTCCTTCACCCCTCAGCCAAGTCTTGACTTCTTGCTTTAGATTTTTTCTACGAGAGTCAGACGCCAGATCATTGTCTCCCCTTCTTTCCAAAGGACATGCATCAAGCTCACCAAGAGGTCTCTTCAAAGCCCCTGTCCCCACTTGGCTTAAGGTAACAGGGATGTCCATCCCTGCCCCACTGGGTAGTAGCAGATGCACAGTGCACTGATAGCTCACTCCAATAAATCACCCTGGCTCTCACCCTGCAACGTTTCAATGGATGCTTTACACCTTTGACATGAATGATGAACTAAAGTTCCCCAAACTGGTTTGGGCCACTTCTTCCCATTTGCAAGTGCTGCATGTGGTCAAGCATGGCAGCTGCCTCCTTTGCAGATTGAGAGCTCCTGAGTGCAAGGATTGTGTCTGTGCATGACTGTATTCTCAGCTCCCCAAATGTATTTGACATGTAGTTGGTGTGGTGGGCAGAATAATAGTCCCCCCTCCAAAATGTCCACATCCTAATCTTTGGAATCGGTGAATATGTTAGGTTGCATGGCAAAGGGAAATTAAAGTTGCTAATCAGCTGACCTGCAGAAGGGGACGTGACTCTGGGTTTTTCAGGAGAATGCAATGTAATCACAAGCATCTGTATAAGTGGAAGAGGGAAGCAGAAGTTAAGAGAAAGAGAGAGACTTGAAGATGCAATGCTGCTGGCTTTGAAGATGGGAAGAGACCACAAGCCAAGGAATGGGAACAGTCTTTAGAAGCTAGAAAGGCAAAATATAGATTCTCCTCCAGAGCCTCCAGAAAGAAATGCAGCCCTCTGACACCTTGATTTCAGTCCACTGGGCCCCATTTAGGACTTCTGATCTCTTCTGAACCTTTGTAATATAATATATTTGTGTTGTTCTAAGCCACTAAATTTGTTACAGCAGCCATAGAAAACTAATACAATCAATGCTCAATAAATATTGGTGGAATCCTGAAATTACATTGAATCACAAGGTTGCTTGACAAATGTGGAATGAAGGACAAAAATGTGGGGGGGTGTTTTTCTTAGGCCAAGGTGAATCTGTTGACCATCCTTGGACACTCACCTTTGTACTGACAGGAGTTCAGGTCTCTGTGCTCTGGTGCTCCCCATGGACAGTGCAAGGTTAATAGTGCCAGTTCCCGGTTTATGAACTTCTCCTTTTCCCGTCTGCCTGTAGACCACTCCTTTTCAGTAATTCGAGTGTTATTTTCAAAATTATAAATGAACATATGCACTACTAAATGTTTTTCTTGCAATTCAGATGATTGTTATAACATAAAAATTGAAGTCCTCTCCCCCGACTCCCAATTCCTCATTTCTGATCTCCAGAGATAAATGATTGCTCTTTCTGTGGCTCCTTGTAGACGTTTTCTACACATGTGCCAGCATACATTTGCATATTTATTTATGTACCGACACAATGTATTTGGACAAAAATAAATCATACTGAAGATATTGTTCTCCAGCGTCTTTGTTCATATAGTAACATATCCTGGATGTCTTCTATTAGCACATATAAATACACTTTGCTCTTTGGAATGGCTGCATAGTAGTCCATTGTTTACCATAATTCATGTAACCACTGTCATAGTGGCTTTGAAACTGCTTGGTGTACAAATAAAACAGATTCTCAAATGTTCCATCACAGTCTTCCAAGATCACAGACTCAGAGGCTTTTGATGATTTTCATAGGCCCTGAGCACTCATTTCTGGAGTTTCTACCCCACATCACATCAAACATATGTAAATGTATATGTACCTGTAATATTAAATATAAATTTTTGTTGTAAAAAGATGAAAGGATCCTTCATTACCTTGCTTTTGAGATAATTTGCTCTGAGTAACTGACCTAATTTGTGGTTGACCACAGTTTCTCAGCAATCATCGTGCGCCCTCGGGAATTCTTGTAGTGGGACAATTTGACCTGCAAATAACATAACGTAACGACATTTTTATGAATATTAAACTTATCAATTAGTGAATGTGACTGAATGTTCCACTTCACAAACATTAAACAAGCTTATTAATTTGGACTTTGCTGCTTTCTTTTTATATTTTGAGTTCAATAGTTGTCTTCCTCAGACCTCATATTTTTCTTAGGGCTTTGGGAAGCTGGATACTCCTAGGGACAATGACAAGAGCATCCAAGGAATATAATAACTACATGCCCAGTACCCTTTGGTCAATATCTGGGCTCACTCTTGGGGTGAGTGGGTGGGAGAGTTGGGGTATGCTTGGGAAGGAGGCTCACCAGGGTCCCCAAAATGGGTGTTTCCAAAAGTACTGTGAAGCAGTAAGAGCAGCATATGGAACTGGAATGGGTCCAAACGAAGGGCCAGAGTCTCAGCTAAGGAGACAAGTGTCATAGCCCAGGGTAACCTTTTATGAAGGGAACAAGATTGGTCAGGACTTGGGTGCTCCCAGATCCTAACGCACATATTCAAAGCTTGGTTTTATTTCTTATGGGAAAGATCTCCTTCATTGCCCTCCCGAAGGGTAGCCAACACTTTAAGATCTGTGGGGGCGGGGGCAGGGGCGGTCTACGACTTTGTTCTTATGTTCTGTTTACTGTAAAACCAGAGCGGGCAATCGATGCTTAAGCAGAGCTGACAAATGGGCAAATGAGGGGCCTCCACCAGGAGGCAAATTTCCCATCTGCATTGCTGCATGTGAAATGTCGTCCTGATCAGAGCAGTAAGTGCTCAGGAGGGAAGGGCAACATAATGGCAGAGACAATTTGGCATCTCACTTGATTTCCTTACAAAAAAATTAACATTTTTGATAAGATTGACGTTCTCCATGGAAATTCCCCTCCAATGTAAGCACTTGTCAATGATGGGCTATTATAAATGCTTATGATCATGAGGATGAGATTTCTGTAGCATCTGATGCTGTTATTACTTTGAATGAAATCACTGTGAACACAATTTCAGGTCTCACAAACAGCTCTTAGTGTTAAGAAGTCCCTGTGGATCAGAGCACAGTTTCCATAGCTCAGTAATACAGGCAGCCAAGAAGCTTGGGGCAGAGTCATGGGGATGGAGGGAGACTGAGGGCATGGATGCTATGTGACCAAAAAAATAAAAAACCCATCAGCGGGACAAGACAAAGACTTGTTACCTTTGTCTCTTGGGCTATTCCTCCTGGGATAAGGAAGAGCTCACAATTTCAGACACACACAGTATTTTGCTCGTCTGGTCTTAACAGACTCTGAAGGACTCTCTGGAAGTCTTCTGCCAAGGTCTATGTGTACTCGGGATGTGTTTTTTCTTGACAACTATTGAGGTCCATCATCGTCTTCCTGTCTCCTCAAGTGATTTCACTGTGAAAATCACTTCTGCCACCAACTATTGCATGTGTCTATTTTTGTATCGATGCTGAAGACACCGATATAGCCACTACTGCCAGGATAACTGCTGATTCTAGATCAAGGTTGATGTCTGGTTTTGGGGGTGTCTGCCTGGTGTTTTCTCTCTCTGGAAGAGAATGGCTGTGCTCCCTCAATACCAATGACATTCTTTTCCTTAGTTAAAAGAACTCCAACTTTTACCTGGACATATTGCCATTCAGCAAAAAGACTCTACCTCCCAGCTCCCTTGTATACCTGTGAAAGTAAGTTCTGACCAATAAGATTTAAGCAGAACTGCTGTGCAGAGCCATCTCCCCAAAATGATGAAACTGTGAAAGTACACCCTTCCACGTCCTCCTTATTTTTCCCAGAATGCAACAGATGTGATGGCAGGAGCTCTAGCAACCACCTGAGGCCACAAAATGGCCTTGAGAATGGAAGCCACATGCTGAGGATGACAGAGTCTTGTTCCCTTAGAGACACCACGGAGACACCATGCCAGCTTGTTGAAGCCACTTTCATTTTGGCTATTTATTTAAATAAAAGCCAAGGTAATTTTTTCATATTCATTAAATATGTGTTTAGAAAACACAAATAAATATTATCTACTATAATTTGTAATATCTTTATTGAGTTCTTTTAAAATATATTTTATTAATTATGCTATTACAGTTGTCCCATCTTCCTCCCCACCCTGCCCTGCACACCCCTTTCCCCCCATACTTCCCCTCTTTAGTTCATGTCCATGGGTCATATATATAAGTTCTTTGGCTTCTACATTTCCTATACTATTCTTAACCTCCCCCTGTCTATCTTCTACCTACCATTTATGCTTCTTATTCCCTGTACCTTTTCCC
>VMDR010012497.1:0-26494 GCA_007922815.1 Macrotus californicus | reverse complement strand
GAGAAAATAATTTCAAATTAATATTAAAATAAAAGATGATTGTCAATACAAATCTATACTCAAAAACTACTGTTCATGGGACAGATTTAGACCAGGGTTAATCATGTTTTTCTCTAGCTTGTGGAAATGTGGGTGGCTTGAATAGTCTGTTTTAAAAAAAATTGATAGTCTTTCAATGTGTTACTTTTATTAAAAATGTGACCTCTGAAAACTTCCAGCCAAGATGGAAGCATAGGTACATATACTGTGCCTTTTCACACAACCAAAAGAAGGACAACAACAAATTTAATAACAAAAAATAACCAGAACTGCCAGAAAGTTGAACTGTATGGAAGTCTGACAACCAAGGAGTTAAAGAAGAAACATTCATCCATACTGGCAGGAGGGCCAGAAACAGGCAGCCTGGTGGAGAGGACATGCAGCAAGGTGGCAGCTGGAGGACTGTCAGGTGAGGCGGCAGCTGGTGGACCCAGCGGTCCCACATTTGCATGCAGATAAACTGGGAGGAACAACTAGGGAGACAGATCACACAATCCAGGGATCCAGTGTAGGGAAATAACGCCTCAAAACCTCTGGCTGTAAAAATCTGTGGGGGTTGTGGCAGTGGGAGAAATGCCCAGCCTCACAGGAGAGTTCATTGGAGGGACCCACAGGATCCTAGAATGTACACAAGCCCACCCACCCTGGAATCAGCATCAGAAGAGCCCAACTTGCTTGTGGGTAGTGGGGGAAGGGACTGAAACCAGCCGAGAGCACAGCAAGTGGCATTGTTCCCTCTTGGACCCCTCCCCCACATGTAGCACCACAAAATAGCAAAGTGGGTTGCCCTACCCTGGCGAATACCTAAGGCTCCACTCTTTACAATGTAATAGGTGTGCTGACACAAAAAAATATGGCCCAAATGAAGGAACAGATCAAAGCTCCAAAAATATAACTAAATGATGAAGAGAGCCAACCTATCAGATGCACAGTTCAAAATACTGGTAATCAGGTTGTTCACAGAAATAGTTGAGTATGGTCACAAAATAGAGGAAAAAGTAAAGGCAAAGTGAAATAAAGAAAAATACACAGGGAACCAACAGTGAAGAGAAGGAGACCGGGACTCAAATCAATGATTTGGAATAGAAGGAAGAAATAAACATGCGACTGAAACAGAATGAAGAAACAAGAATTCATAAAAACGAGGAGAGGCTTAGGAACCTCCAGGACAAATTTAAACATTCCAACATCCAAATCATAGGGGTGCCAGAAAGAGAAGAGGAAGAGCAAGAAATTGAAAACTTATTTGAAAAAATGATGGAGAACTTCCTCAATCTGGCAAAGAAAATAGACTTCCAGGAAGTCCAGAGAGTCCCAAAGAAATTGGACACAAGGAAGCACACACCAAAGCACATCATAATTACATTACCCAAGATTAAAGAGAAGGAATCTTAAAAGCAGCAAGAGGAAAGGAGACAGTTACCTACAAAGGAATTCCCATAAGCTTATCAGCTGATTTCTCAAAAGAAAACTTACAGGCAAGAAGGGGCTGGAAAGGCAAGGACCTACATCCAAGATGACTCTATCCAGCAAAGCTATCATTTAGAATGGAAGGGCAGATAAAATGCTTCCCAGATAAGGTCAAGTTAAAGGAGTTCATTATCACCAAGCCCTTATTCTATGAAATGTTAAAGGGACTTATCTAAGAAAAAGAAGATCAAAACTATGAACAGTAAAATGACAACAAACTCACAACTGTCAACGAGTAAACCTAAACAAAAACAAACTAAGCAAACAACTAGAACAGGAACAGAATCACAGAAATGGAGATCACATGGAGGGTTATTAGCAAAAAGGAGGAAGGGGGAGAATAAGGGAAAAGGTACAGGGAATAAAAAGCATAATTGGTAGATACAGAATAGACAGGGAAGGTTAAGATTAGTATAGGAAATGAAAAAGCCAAAGACCTTATATGTATGACCCATGGACATGAACTAAGGGCAGGGGGAATGCTGGTGGGAGAGGGGGTGCAGGGTGGAGGGGAATAAAGGGGAGAAAAAATGGGACAATTGTAATAGCATAATCAATAAAATATATTTAAAAAATAAAATAAAAATATGACCTCTGTGTAGGTGAAAAAACCTGCATTACAAATAGTTCAGATTCTGAATAGACAATGTTGGGAGGGAGGGATGAGTGATAATATTGTTTTTAATTAAATTTTCAAATGGAATTAGATTTATAACTTTTCTTTAGTTTTAAAAGAAATATATTTATTGAAAAATATTTTAGGCTATATATCGAAATATATAAAGTATGAATAAAGAATCTACTGTTTCTGTCATACAAGAAGGGCCCCCAAAAACTCAGAATTACATTCTGGAGGACACACCCCTTGTGATACAGACTTCCCCCACTAGGTGAGTGTTCTAGGAACCCTGTGTATCAGTGTACCAGCTGGCATTGTTGTGAGAGGCTGCATTCAAGTTCAGTGAATTTTTTTGAAGAGTCTTTCAACTCATTTGCCCATTCCATGATGGATGATATACAAGCACACCTGCCCACACTGCACAGAGTGTTTAGCAGTTTTTGACCCCAAAATGTCATGACCCCCATGCCCCACCCTTCCTATTCACTAGATCTCACCCCAATAATTTTTTTTGTTTGTTTCCCTGGAAGAAAAAAGTCCTCAAAGGGGAATGTTTTGCCGATGTGGAAGAGGTGAAACAAAAAATGGCAGAAGCACTAAAAGGCCTCAAAATCAACAAATTCAGCCCTGGCTGGCGTGACTCAATGGACTGAGTGCCAGCCTCTGAACCAAAGGGGTTTCCAGTTCAATTCCCAGTCAGGGCACATGCCTGGGTTGTAGGCAGGCCACGTTCCCAGTAGGGGGTGTTCGAGAGGCAACCACACATTGATATTTCTCTCCCTCTCTTTCTCCCTCCCTTCTCTTCTCTCTAAAAATAAAATCTTTAAAGACATAAATTTAGAAAAAAATTGGTGAGTTCAAAATCTGTTTTGAGCAGTTGAAAAAACATTTCAATAGGTATTGCATCAAATGGAGAGAATTTTGAAGGAGACTGAAGTTTAAACATGTAAGAATAAATACACAATTTTCTTAATAAATAAATTTCAGTTTTTGGGGTCCCCCTTATGTTTTTAAATGTAACCTCACACATTTATTTTTAGTGGAATGAAAAAACATAGACGCTGTATGCAACAAACATGCCTTTATTTCTATTCCAAGTTCTTACTGTTCCTAATAATGAAAACTATGGGGTCACTTCCAGGTAGGTACAACTTTTGGAAGTGATTTCTCAGTCAGTTCACTCCTTCCGCACTCTTGTCATGATAACATGTCAGGGTATCACATCCTTTGTTTCTGCTTAGGGTAACATCTCAGGTTCAGCTGATGTTATGCTGTGTTAGACAATGGTGGGAAAGAGCATTTGCTGAGGTATAACTCATCCACTGTCTCGGACCATTGGTCTCTGTGTCACTGCATCTGCTGATGTATGAGAGTCTGTCTCGGCCACGGGTTATGTCCATGCAGATCACTTTATGTTTTACTAGTCCTAACTATAAGGCTATTTTACCCCTTTTGTGGATACAGAAGAAATCTGAGTTCTCTCAAGTATAGTCAGGCTCTTCATTGACTACTGTTACCATCTATTATTAATTGTATAAATTTTAAGCCAGCTTGCTTCAGTGAGTTCTAAAATACTTGGTTCAGGAAGATGGATAGCCTTGACTTTCAAACCTTTTTCTCTATTAAGGGGTCCCATACCCATTTTGAAACTCAAAGCCAAGAATTTTTTTTCTCTCTCTGGAATGACCTCTTGAAACACAATAAATGATATTGAATTGATGGAGCTATTGGGGGAAATGACAAAAAGGAAATTCAGAAGATAATCCCAGAAGTAAAATATTTCCAAATTCAGTCCCACTACATGGATCTACCTTAGTTTTTGCTCTAAAATAGGTTTATAATTTTCTCCTGCTATATGAAAATTATACATATTCATACAGAAGATTCAGTCTTTCCCATTAAATATATGTCATGCTATATTGTTTTCCTAGACCCCTGAAAACTGATTCACTCTATCATTTATGTTACCATGTATACCATAGGCCCTTGCTTTATATGGATAGTATATACTTGCTATTTTGTGACCTGCTTCTTTTCTAAAAAATAATTTTATTAAATGTTGAATGATACAAATTATATTTATAAAGTATGTATGGCTGTAAAGATAATACAGAAAATATACTGACCATCTAGTTAAAGAAATGAAAACTCTCACTCATCTGTAAATCTGTGTCCTTCTAATATCCTTTTCTTTACTGTCCCCAAAGGGAGTTATTCGGAATATCGTGCTTATCTTTTCCTTATTTTTAGTTATAGCCTTACTACATGAGTATATCCATAACCAATAAGATAACCAATAATTAAAAATAAGTTTGATTTTGCATTAAAACTTCTATAAATGAAATCATAGTTTATATACTTTTCTGTGACTTAGTTTATTCATTTAACATTCTAATCCTAGATTCCTCTGTGTTGTGTGAACAGTGTATTTTATTCATTCTACTACTGTATAGTATTCCACTGTGATACATACCATAATTTATTTATCTGTTTTGCTGTTGATGGATATTTAGGCTATTCTAGTATTTTGCTTATACAAAAAGTACTTCTGTGAAGGCTCTTGTACATATCTTTTAGTGTAATTCCCAGTTTTTTAGGCTAGATAGTTCTGGAAAGAAAAAATTCTGAATCATGTTATGGGACGTCAACATTTGGTTGTCACTTTTTCACTTTTGCTAGTTAGAGAAGTGTAAATGATAGCTTATTTTGCATTTTCCTGAATACTAATGAAGTTGAACATCTTTCAGTGTTTATTGGCTATTCATATTTTTAATCTTTGGAATAAAAAATTCTAATTCATACCTGCCCAAATACTTTTCTGCTGGACTCTTCATCTTATCAATTCATAGGATTCTTAAAAACCTGTTTTCAGTACAAATTTCTTATTGGTTATGTGGGTTGAAAATATCCCCATTTATGTTTATGTATATTAAGATATATGAAAAATTAGATGGTTTTGAGTGTTTTGCTACCATAACATGCTATTGAATATTTTGTAGTATTTTTCTCCATTTAAAAAACTTGTGTGGAGTAGGTTAAATACCCAAAATCCAATTATTGGGCCAAAAGTTATGAATACCTTCATGGAGTGTAAATAAATATTGCCGAATTACTTTCACAAAAGGTTGTACCAATTTGCTATGCCAGAAACAGTCAAAGATGTAACAGTTTCACTCTAATCAACCTTAGGTTTTGTCATTAAATATTTCTCGCTAGTCCGATATGCAAAATGTTTCTCAACATTGCTTTAATTTGCATTTCTTGATTGCTAGCATGGATGAACATTTTTCACAGTGTTTGTTTAATAATAGTATTTTTACATATGTAAATTGCATATTTACCTTCCAGGTCTTTATTTTATGCTAGGCTAAGAATAATAAGCACAGCTCTTGCAAACTAGAAGTAGACAGCGATCTTCTGCTTCAAAATGGTTAGAGAAGATTTTCAAAGTCTAAATGTCTTACATCTACCTGCTTATAGTAATTTTAGCAGATATTTAAAGAAACCATCTATGGATCTGGCATTGGGAATACAAAGCTAAAAGAGTTGGTTCTTGCTTTCAAGGAATTTAGTCTTTTCAGGGTAAAGCAGAGAACTATGATGGAGAGGGGCCCCAGTAACACTGAGGAGGGATCTCTAACTCAGAGGAGGATTCTAAAAGTCTCCTCTGGGTGGTGACCCTTGAATTAGATCTGGAAGATGAGTGTTAAGTAACTGCAGCAGGTGCTGTGACTCAGCTGACTGCATGTGCAAAGGAACCGAGGTGGGGAAGAGGTTGGCCCTTCCCTGTGATGGACTGGAGCTGGCACTGGAGTAGCAGGCTGGAGACCCATGTGTCCACTGTAAGGAGTTTGAAGTCTATTCATAAAATTCTGGAGCGCCTCCAAGGATTTTTAAGCAAGTCTAGAAAACTCACAATGGCAGAATAGGATGGAGGGTAGGTGGGTCATGAAGAGATTACTGTAGAGACATTTAGAAGTATTCCAGAGAGAAGAGGTGGGACAGTAGTGAAGGAAATAACAAAGAGCTGATAAACTCAAGAGCTATTTGAAGTATATCAATAGCTTTAAGAAAACCAGATGGAGAGTGGATGACAGCTAGTGGGTGAGGGTAGGGGGTGGAGGGATGAGCAAAAAGGAAAAGGGACTCACGCACATGGACAACAGTGTGGTGACTGCTGGGGGGAGGGGGTAAAAGGGAACTAAATGGTCATGGAAAAACACAATGAAGATTAAACAAGCAAACAAATAAATAAAATTTACATTAATTTCAAAAAAAGAAAACAAAAAGAAAACCCAAGGTTTAAGTCAAATTTGCTGTGAGAAGAGAAGACAAGGAAAGGCCACTATACTCCCAGGGCAGGAGTGGCGATTCCAGGGCAGAGGAGTCAGACTGAACCCTTTCTCTTCCTATCTGCAGCACCATCCTTTACTGTGAAAAGCCTCTGCTGCAATCATGTGAACACCTCACACAATTAGGTCCTAGTCTCCCTGTAACAAACAGCTGCCTCTGAGCCCAAGAGTGTGTGTACTGCCTCTGTATGTTCTTGGAAGGACAGTGGCCTAGGAAAGCCCTTAAATCAGGTGCAAGCCTATTGGGACAGGGAACTCCAGGCTCCTGGATGCCCAGAGTGGGCTCTAGGAAGGAGAGCATCAGGCTCCAGTTAGCCATGTGCTAGGGGGCCTCAGAAACTCCCTGCTCTTTGGAGAGAAGGAGGCTAAAGAGACCCCCTTTGCCAGGACTGAGGGCAGTACAAGTGAAAAGTCTTGCCTCAGCAGAAGGGATCTCCCGGAAGGCATGTGCCTTTGAGATGGGAGGCTGAGCCTGTGTCATGTGGATTCTGGACCAGCTTTAGTGGGTGTTGTCTCAACTGAACTTTAAATGGCTGGAGAAACCTCACAGGAACAGGGAAGCTAAGAGACCTTTGCAAACTTGACAGCAACCCCATTTTTTGGAGATACTCAGAGAAGATGAAATTTATCCCCTTTTATCCAAGTCCGGCTTCAGGTTGGATTGCCTGAGGAACTATTATAGAAAATTAATATTTATGTTAATAAAATCTTTTCAAATTATTAATACTGCCTTTGGTTCTAAATGGTCATAATGGCTTTTCTATATTTGCTGAGTATCAGTTTTCTCATCCTTAATAATGAAAAAACACTTACACATTTGCAAGTTCAAAATATCCAACAATACTCAACAAATATGTATTGAATAACTACTATGTATATGGTTGGGAGATATAATGGTAAAACCAGAAGAAAAAAATGGTGTTTTAGAAGCTTAGATTGTAATGAGGGACAGAAAGTGAAAATATAAAAAGTGAGCATATAAAATAACTTGAAAAGTGATAAATGCTATATTAAAGAATAAAACTGGTGATGTGCTAGAGGGTGACAGTGGAGTGGGGTGAAGACTTTTAGCATGGGTCTCAGTTAGTTCTACTGAGATACTAAAATGTCTGCTTTAAGCCATAATGGCCATTTCCTCCTAAAAATTACCCCTGACTTTGCTAAGTTCTTCTTTTGTTCTAAAAGCTCTATCATGTTTGCATTTCACATTTATTTAGATGGTTATTTGATTAATATCCTTCTCCCCTAGAGACTATGTTCTATGAGAAGTAAGGTAGGGTCAGTCTTTACTCTCTACTCCATGTGCTCAAGATATATATGAGTGAATCAGCCTTTATCTCTACCCCATGTGCTCAAGATATATCAGAGTGTGCTTAACAAAGTGGGTACATGATAAATGTCTCATTGTATATTTTTGGTTGGGACTCAGGAAAAAGAGGAAACTGCTATAGAATAAGCAGTATCAAAAAAGTATAAATTCTACAACTTACCTTTGCCAAATTATTGAGTATTGTTAGGATTCAAAGACTGACTTACTAGTCTTTTCCTTTTAGAGTCTATTAGAACTAGGAGAGAAAAAGAAATAGGGGATTATTGAGCTTGACATCCCCCTCAAAAAAAAAAAAGAATGGATGAAACAAAGGGAAAAACAAGTGAGGAGACTGACTGCTCAGGAAGAAGGTCAACCCTGGCCAGATCTTCCTTACACAACACAAACAAGTTCAAGGCTCTAATGGATGTTTGTTAACTTTTCTGATCAACTCTGTTTTGCAACAAATAGATCAGAAATGAAGGATCAGGTAGAGAGATGGGACCACTTGTAGCTTCTTCGTTCTAGGCCTGGAAGCTTCTCAATGATGGGGTATTCCCTGCTTTCCAAGTATCACATACGACCTCTGGACACTACTATTAGAAGGTTCTTGTTCAGGTTGAGCCTAAGTTGTCTTTTCATAGCTTCTGCCTATTGTTCTCACTTCTCAGTTTTTGGTGTCTTCGGAACAGACCTAGTTTGTGTACTACATAACATTTGTAGTCACGTCTCTCTGCTCCTCTTGTCCCTCGTTCTTCCTTTGCAGGCCACCTTCTTTGCTCCCCTCTGCAAATGCATGGTCTTATCTATCTGTGTCCTTTATCTGTCATGTCTCTGAGTTCAGTATGGAGTGGGTTTTGCTAAATATTATATTGCCATTAATGGCAAACAATATTCTTGGAACTCACATCATAGTGTAGACACCTATTGAGCTCAGTGCCAGATAAAACCCTTACATTTTTAAAAAAATTTTCTGCTGCTAAGCTATGTTACCCCATTCTGCCCTTGTGCAGTCCCTTGTTTGGTGCTGTTGTCCCATGACTCCAAGCTGCTGGATGTTTTAGATTTTCATTCTGTCATCCAAATATCGATATTTACTGTTCTTCATAGTTTTATGCAATAGGAAGAACTGTTAAGTGTGCCTCTCTGCTTCTATCTAGTCACAGGTAAATCTTGATCATGAAAAGACTGAACTCAAAGCCTGTAGTTAACATCAGAAGGAACTTCCTCTCAGGTTGGCATTAATCTGTTAACTGACATCCCCTTTGGCACAGTTATTCAATCTATTACAAATCTATCTTCTTATGCTGCCATCAGGCCCAGTGGTTTTCCACTTTTGCAGCATGTTATAGTCCACTGAAGAGCTCTGAGAAGTCTTGGTATTCAGTTCCCACCCCAGACAAATTAAGTCAGAACCTCTGGGGTGATATTGAGGTATCAGTGTTTTTAAAGCTCTCCAGACGATTTTACGGTGCAGCCAGGGTTGGGAGCAGCTGACCTAACCCAATATTCCCCAAATTTCTCTGATGACAACAATCATCTGGGGGGTACACTTTATAGGTACACATTCCTGGTCCCGTTTCCCACATAGGGAGTCAGAATCTCCCGGAAAGCTTCAGAGACTTTGGAGCACTGATAGCTCATACTTGTGACTTTTCTCTTACAAAAGGATATGACCAGAAAAGTGGTCAAATCCCTGTTGAAATCCAGATTTACTATTTCACCAGATTTCTCTGTAAAAGAATGAAAAGGGTCAGTCTGACTTACACACATGTAATAAATTGTACTTTTTACGAAAGGTATCTTACTTATGATAGCCCCTCAGATAAAGTCTGTATTTATGTTTTTTGTGTGTGAATCTTAGAACAAAGATGTATTGATTGTCTCTTCTGGGCCAGGCCGGAGCCAGGCAGAGAGAAATTACTGTGAGAGGAAGGAAGTCATGGTCCTTGAGCTTGTCATTTGTTCACAGCCTCGGGGCCGGTAGCGGAGACGCAGGCACAGCGCAAGCGCCCTGAGCAAGTACAACTTGTGGTAAGTGCAATGAAGGAAGGAGAATGCTGAGGTGGGAACGTTGGGGATGGTAGCGGTGAGGGGTTGATTTGAGGAAATGACATTTCAGTGATACGTGAAGCCAGAGGAGGCAGCCCTAAAAGATGGGAGGGAGAGCCCTGCTAGGCAGGAGAGCAGCCTCTGGAAAGCTCTGGGGGAAGAAGAGACTGGAATGCTCGAGGGACAGAAAGAAGCCCAAGCAGGTTATGTGTGGAGAATGAGGTATGAGGAAATGTAGGGGCAGTTTTACATTGCGGGGGTGGGTTTAGATCTTATTCCAAGTCAAATGAGAAAGCACTGAGTATTTTTAAGTTGGGGGTGGGTGGGTGAAATGCTTGTGAGGGAAAAATAACTGAGCAGGAACTGAGGGGAAATGGAAGAAGAGGCACAAACTGGAATTTTTCAGTGGCCCAGATAAGAGATGATAATGGCCTGGGCTGGAATGATAGTGGAGGGAGTGAAAAGCAGGTGGATTTGGGAGATGAAGAAAACACTTAGATATAGAATTTAAGGGAAAAGGAAGAATCAAGGATGCATGTTTGCTTTAAAATATTACTGTCCTGATAAATCTTGTCTCCATGTGTCATGTATATGAATAACATTTTATTTGAACAAAAAATGTTGGGATAAATAAATAAATAAATTGTAATCAAAGAATGAATCCATAGATGCCCGCTGAGTACGGCCTCTGGGCTAGCTGCTATAGGAGAGACTCGTCTGATTGACGGGGACTTGGGTTCCAAGGAGGGGTCAGGGTGATTGGCTTCCTGTTCTGCCTTACGTTATTTCATTGCCAGACATAATAAATATAAAATTAATTAGAGTACCTCGAATAGCAAAATGAAATAGTAACTGTTTGAATGAACATCGTAGGTATATGATCTGTCCACTGTGTGACCACTTTCCTTTTCTGCAATGTGAGAGCTGTGGACCAGATGATCTTTCAATTGTCTTCCAGCTATGACATTCTGTATTTCTGCCATCAGGCTGCAGAGACCAGACATACTTGTGAGATAAAGTACAGGTCAAGGGCATTCTAAAGCCCAGTAGACCCTCGAACAATGTGAGGCTTACAGGCACCAATCACCCGGGCAGTCAAAAATCTGCCTGTAACTTAAATTGGCATTCCGCATAAGCGAATTCCCAACCTTGGATCAAAAATACGTAAATGCCAAATGAGTGGGTCATATGGGAGTTTTCTTGGAAAACTCTGACGAATGAGAGGCTAGTTTGGAGTGAGATGGTCAAGTGAAATTTTGCTCGGTGGGGAGTGAGCAGATCAGTTTGGCAGAACTAGAAGCTGTGGCCAGTTAGGGAACAGTGGCAGGTCAGCTTGCAAAGATGTGTTCAGGCCGGATTGTGGGGAGTCTTAGGTACTTACTGGCTGAGATGTTTCAGACTTTATTTTATGGTGAGTTGTGAGCAACAGAACCCAAACTTAATGGCTTTGCCTTTACAAGTCAACTTCTGTGTACACAGCACAGTGGGATCTGGGAGTAAGTCGAGGCAGCAGCAACATCAGAAGTGCACCTGGAAAGGGCTTGTCTTGTGCTCTGGGATTCCCACTTGTTCCCTCTTTACCAAGAACCAGAAGGAGCCTGTGGGAAATGGTCTCGTGGATGCAGGTTTGCACTCCTTACTTTGCCACTTTCTAGTTCTAAGATCTTGGGCAGACTCTAGACTTCTCTGCATCTTGCTTTTATGAACTTCTAACTGGGGCCAATGACACCTTCCTTAGGGGGTCATTGTGAAGATTAAATATGAGAATTTCAAGGTCTTTTGAACACTGATGTTTGCTTGTGCCCTGATACATGTGTGTGTATGAAACAGATGACAGGGATGGGGATGCTCAATCTGTGTAAACTGCTCAAGGATTAGAGGCAAGATGGGGCACACTCTGGCCCGAAAGAGGGACAGGGGTTTACGACAGCTCGAGCTCTCAACGGAATTGTCTGAGGCTCTCTTTCAGCAAGTGTCGTTCCGTTTCATTGAGCCTTACAGGCTTGCGATGTAAGCCTGATTAGTCAGGACATTTTACTACAAAGCTTTAGAACAGTGCTTGTCCATTGATAGGCATTGTGGGAGAATAAAAACCTGCCAAAGGCACGAGCAACCTGAGATTTGATATATCCCTCCGATCTGTATCCTCCCACTTCCCATGCATGAAAACCATTGATGAAATGATGCCTTTTTTTTTTTTTTGGTTGAAATGCATTGCTTTGGCGGGGTGGAGAAGCAGGAAAGCTGTAAACCACTGCTGTGGAGAATAGTGGTATCCTATAAACTGCCAGCAAGATTCATAAGGTAACCTAAGACCCACAGCTTCATGGTTGTTTTCTACTATTTCGGAAAGAGTGAGCTCATGGCTGAGAGTCATTGTGGATTAAGAAATGCTCAGATGGCTAAAGTTACGACTTCCAAAGTCAGATAGGTTGTTCCAATTGAGGGCTGGGACGAGTCTTGGCCTCTGTCTCTGAATTCTCCCGTCTACTGTTTCATTCTTGGTCTTTGAGCTGCGGCCTTCAAGCCGTAGCCTCTGGTCCTTCATCATGGTTTTGGTCAGATGCAGTGACAGTTTATAGTGATTACAGGTTTATTTTTAAAAGACAGCCCTCTGACTTTTTTTTTTATGAATAGCAGCTTTAAAAAGAACACTAGAAAAACTTCTAAGTCAAGCATATATGCTTGGTATTAAGTTTAAATTTGGAAGTGATGCAGTGAGTAAGGCTAACTCCTTTTTCCGTGTGTTTTTAGTTATTATACTGTTTAGTACAGTGTAATTTATATAAGCTTAATCAAATTTATTGTCTTTGACAAAAGGCAAATGCTTAGAATATTAAATTATTTTTTTAAAAGATGAAGAACATAATTAATTTTTCCAAACTTGTCTAGAAATGCTTAGTGGTCATTTCTGCCATTTAGATTTATTTAAACATATGTAAATTTGGCATTTTGAGCAGCAATTAATAAAGTTGCTGTAATTTTAATCTTGTATTTTCTCTTCCTCTCTGGCTTTTTGAAAAGGTACAAAGCTAAGCATTTAAATTACTGTTTCAGCTCTTAAAGATTTTGGCTAGTGCTTTCTGGGGCAATAAAATAGATGTTATAAAAACAGTTTCATTAAGGATATTTTAAAGGTACAAGTTTCATTATAAATAGCATTTACTTGTACCGATATTAAAGTGTAAATGTGTTAGTCTAACCAGAATGGCAATTAATAATCTTTCTCTAATTGTAAATGAAATTGTGATTTTAGTTATCTAATTTCCAAATATTCCTTGTCTTAGTGCTCCTTAAACTTCTGCATGTATTCCTTTTTTTTTTTAGCATTTATTTTCCCTGTAGTGTTTGTTTATAGCAAATAAATTTTAGTCTTTGAGCAACTACCTAACTGATTTTGGATAGGTTATTTTGAAGCTCTTTGGCCCCAATTTTCTTCACCTGTAAAATAAAGAAATTGATAGCTGAAATACGTCAGGTACCTTCCAGCTTCAAAATTGTTACTCAAAGATCACACATGACAATTCTTTTTATCCCTTTTGGGGTATTTATCTATTAAACATCCCATTTGATTTATTTATGTAGGCATCTCATCTTACCTATTTTCTAAGTTCTGCGAACGTAGATTCTTGATTTCTTAATTTGTTAAAATTGCTCTTAGCATTTATAAGAAAGCCCCACACAAACAGGAACTCTCCAAGAATCTAGTGCTCCTCTCCTTCGGACATCCACTGCATTGAGTTGGGCATGCCCATGTGACTTGTTTTGATAATTAAGTGACTAAATCCTTTGTTATTGCATTATAATAAATTCCTCAAAGTAAAATTAGGGCATTAGCAAAGGTTTTAAGCTTTTTTCTGTTTTAAATAGTTTATTGTTAAGTTGTATTCGTTTCTATTACCATTTATCCCTCTTAAGCCCCCTTCCCCTCCCCCTGCACTCACCACACTGTTGTCGTGTCCATGAGTTCTTTTTCTTTTTTGCTCTATCTCTCCATCCCCCTTCCAGAGCTGTCAGCCTGCTCTCAACCTGTTCAGATTTGTGTATATGACAGAATATTATAGTATATTAAAATTAAGTAAAAGTTATCATGGCAAATTATAAAGTAAAAATTAAAATGATTATCAAACGAACCATGCACTATTATGCCAATGTTTTAAAAGTTCAAATGCATTAAGCATAAATATTGAACTTTAATAAACATATATACACCTAGTGACATCATAAAAAATGAAAATAATAAAGTGCCACTCCTCAGTGGATACATTAAACAGCTGACATGTGATTCCTTTGGCTCTCTTCTCTAGCTTGGTGGCCTGAAATCTTAGTTGAGGTGATGAAGTCATAAATTGGTGGCATCTTTATCAGTGAATCCTTGGATGACCAAAATGAGCAGAATTCCCCCTAGCTCCCACCATCAACAGGGTCTGGTGTAGATATAATTAAACAGGTGGCATAAAGCAGAAATAGTGCTTTATTTTTGTCATTTTGTTGTTACCACAACATATCATTGGCCTATTCTGATTATTTGAAGTTGTAAATAGAATGAAAATAATTTTATACTTTATTAAAGTTTAAGATAAACACTGTAAATTGAAATGTGTCATATTTTATTATGAAACTTTAATATGCTTTGTGAAAAGCTTAATCTGAGTACTTGAGTAGTATTTAGCTCGACTTTCACATACTGTTTTCCTAGAGTGAGAAGTAGTACCACTTTTGATACAGCTGCAAAGTAAATTATAAAAGAAACAATTTTAGAACTGCGTTACAGTAGAGATAATGGAAATTCTCTGGTGGTGTGAATGCTTGTTGGATATGTTTTTGATTCAAACTCCCATTTCCTAGGTAAGAACCAGACTCAATCACCTCCTCAATTTATTGTAATATTCATGTATTTATCACTAGTGATTTTCAAGTCATTATTATTAATTTTTTAATAGAAAATAGGTTTCAGCATGTATAAACAGACTGCACTTGAAACTTCTCTAGTTTTAATTTCAGATTTTTTCAGTGTTTCCTCCCAAAGAAAAATATATTATAGAAACTAAAAAAAGTTGTCTAAAAGCCCCTCTGTGCCTCTACTACTTTGTATAGTAGCAATGCCATAAGACATAGTAGTTACCAGCATGGACTTCAGGGCTGTGTGCCTGGGTTTCAATCCTGGCTCTACTAGTAATGGGTCTTACTATCTTGGGTAAGTTACTTATTCTCTTTGTGCCTCTGTTTTCGTACCTGCTGAATGGTGATAGTGCTCTCAAATCAGAGGGCTTATATGAGTATTACCATAAACAGTGTCTGCCATGTAGTGAGTACTCAGTAATTGTTGCTTACTGTCTCTCTTAAGAGGATTCTTCTATTATTGAATTTTGTCAACAAATTGTCATTTATCTTACTTTATGCTATTTGGATTTTTTCAGTATAGATTTTATTCTTTCACATTTTTCCTTTGTCACATTTTATTATCATGCCAGTGCTTAATGTGTATGCATATTGTAAATTATATTTAAAACTTCTTTGTTGATATCCAGTGATCTATGAGGCTAGTTACCTCTAAGTGATTATTACTATGACTAATTCCCTTGATAATACTACAAATCTATAAAATAAAAACATGTTTCTAGAATCATAAAATTTATTTCTGATCTGAGGTGTATAATATAGATGAAACATTAGGCAAGATGAAAAGCTATGCCAACAAACATTTATTAATACACTCAGCTCTGGGTGGGTGCTGTGGGAGATAAGCTAGATATATCGACAGGACTCCTAAATGTCTAAACACTATACTGTGTACCTAAAGATAATATAAAATAGTATTGAATGTCAACTGTAGTTGAAAAAAGACAGGACTTCTGACCTCCAGGAATTGCAACATAGTTGAAGAATTATGGATAATAAACAAGGAGCAAAGAGAGACCCATACAAGACAGTTTAGAAACAAAGCATTGCTCTTATATAAGTGATGTAGAAATTTTGAGAAGGGAAGCATCACTCTAGGCTGAAGAATTCAAAGAAGCTACAAGAAAGAGCTCTAATGTAGATATTTCAGATGATCTATTCAAATTTAGCTTGCACTCATATACACTGTTTCTGTAGTAGGAAAAGTACTGGAGCTCAAGGTACAGCTGCCTGGCACAGCACAGAGTAAATACATCTTTAGGGGTCTTATTTGTTCTAATATAGAACTGATAGGAATCAACGGAATGGGCTGTGAGCAGTGTCCGGGAGTGGGAACTTTCCAGAAGAAGGGATTGCACAAGATGGGAGATGGTAGGGTCAGGTCTGGGTAGAGGGGCCAGATCACTTTAGAGAGCATGTGGGAGGGTGGGTCGCCATCATGGGGCTGGGATGGAAGGGACTAAAGCTCTTAGGTAAACCACACTGTGGGATGGCTGGTCTTCAGTCCTAGGACTCCGGGTAACTTTTCAGAATACCATCTTCATGATAAATAGAGAAGATTGAATTATGGATCACATTGCTAACATCATTTGGAGTGTAGTGATTGTGCCTTAAATCCTAAAATGGCATTTTAATGTAGAAATATGAGTTTTCTACATATGTTTTAAAATATGTATTAAAATCTGAGAAATAAATTATGGTAGCCTTCTATTAGTAGCTGGTGAATTCTGGCTCTCTCTGGTTGAGTGGATGCTATGGGCAGTGATGAGGCATGAAGACCTGTGCTCCGGAAACAGTAACTCCACGATGTTTTCAAAGGCTCCTGAGGGAGGGAGAGAGGAGTGTCAAGGGGAAGAGATGTCCAGGCAGCTGGAAGGCAGGGCTGGAGCGGCCCGGTCATGTGCGTGGAGAGGGTGCAAACCAAAGACACTCCACATGGTGAATTAGCAGAGCCATTTTTGTCAAACATTTCTATTCTCTGCTTGCTTTAATGAGAAAAACTTTTTCTCTGAAGATAAGATTTGAAAAGAAGAAGGACATTGGCATTAGGCGTGCAATAGGCTTAACTGGGGAAGGCGGGGCCAGAAGGCAAAGGGGGGATAGAAAGAAAGTAACGGAGAAGGAACTTAACCTTCCCTGTTTCTCAGGTGGGAGGTCTCTGGAGAGACACCCCAGGGTGACTCAGGCCACCACCGCCTCCGGCTCTCTCATATTCCATCAGTGCCAAACTCGGTGGACATTCTAAAAGAGGATCCCAGTAGAGCCGCCATTGCAATGAATGGTGACAGCTGTTGTGAGGTTTCTTCTTTGTCTGACATAAGAAAGAGCGTTTTGAACATATTTCCCATTAAACTAAAAATGACTTCACAGATCAGTGGGATATTTATAGGACCGTCTCTTTTTGAAAGTTCTCGCCATCTAACCGAAGTAACTATGCAATCTGATGGGCAGGATGATATTCACACGTATATTAACTGTTGAAATATAAAAAATAAAGGGACCAACTGATAGCTTTTTCTTGATCTTTGTTTTCCACTAACCTCTCACAAAAAGTTGTAGCAATATGGAAGAGCTGCTTTCGCTCCTAGTTTTCTGTACATCCTGGCCCTTGGCATGTAGGCAAATGGCAAATTTCAAGACTGAATTACCCCAACAGCATGAGCTCTGATTTTTGCTACACTCCGCATGAGAAAGTGCTAAGTGGAGGTTGATGGCAAAGTGGGTGATTTGTAACTTTTTAAATAGGCTCATTAAGCACAACATCAACTCAAGTCTGCACATTTTGTTCCTGTGTGGCAAGGCTGCTAATTATTCCTGCTGACTGAATCAGTTATCAGAGAGCAGTACAGCAAATCAAAACTTGGGAAGTTCCTAGAAAAAGCTGTTGATGAATGTCAATTCATACCTGTTAACAGTTTACCATGAACTCTCGTTAGCCTATTCTAAGCTTGCAACATTACATCTCCTTGATGAAAAGTGGTCAAGGGCCTTGTAACAGGACACTACGCTCCAGTGAATGAGAACAAAGCTACCCAGACACTGATAGCAGTTTGGTTGGAATAAAGGTGGGTCTCAAGATAATGAACTCCACTTCCTGGCCCATCCAGCCTGTTTGCTTTCACCTTCAGCCGTTGCATGCACTCAGGAATTCTTCTGCTTTCCTTTCTAAGTGTGATCCTTCCCTGTCCACTTCGTACCATCATGGCTTGAGCTTAACTTGCAAATACTATCTTGTCCATTTGTTGAAGGGGGGAGACCTTTATGGTGAAGTTATTTATTTAGTACTTCTTGAGCCTTCCCTGGTCAAGTGCTTTGAATCAAAAAATGAGAAAACTCCCATTTGAGTTGGTTGACTTGGTGCTAACAATGGTAAGCCTGTCATCTATTGATCCTTTACTGTGTTCCAGGCACTGTGGTAACATTTATCTTTCATTCTCTTCTAATCTCCATAACGACCCTTTAGGATAGGTATTACTGTTTTTCTCAATTTACAGAGGAAGACACTGATGACTATAGAAGTGGCAAAGGTGTTAACTGGTAGTGCTGGGATTAGAACTCTCGCCCCTCTGAAGCTGAGCTTGTGATCTTACTGTAGAGTGGGGTTGGTCTGAAACAAACTCTTTTAGCGAGTGGTCTCCAGGGTTAAACTGGTCACTTTCAATCATCTTCAGTTCAGTCTCTGAAAAGTCTAGAATTTAAGACAACGCAGGACAAATTCATCGAGAAGTAAACTGGCCGGTAGGTTTGTTCCCAAGGATGGGCAGTACTTGGGTATTTGTTCTTCTTCCCCACCTCCTGAGGGCAGCCACACAGGACCTGGGTTTGCCTGGCATGAAATTAAAACAAAAGGCTTTTGTTTTTTAAAGTCTGGAGTCAGCACAGGAAGAGCTGAGTCAGTAGGGAGGTGACTTCTAGGATCCAGGAACCAGAAAAATAGCCCACCAGTGGAAATAGTTGGAGTGTGTGAGTGTTTGTCAAGTAGGCAGAGGGGGCAGGAGGAGAGGAGAAACCTCTGCCCTGGAGCCATGAGGTCCCTGGAGGGGGCAGGGCCAAGAGCGCGTCAGGGGCAACCACGATGGACTGAAAACCAGGGTCCCTTTGCCATTTCCAGCACTGAGTCCTAATATGGATGTGTTCCAAAATGACTAAGACTGGGTTTTTTGTCTAATGCTTTCATTTGATTGCTAGACTAGATTTAATTTGATTTAGAAACATAAATGAGACATCTCCCACATCTGATGTATCAGAACAAAACTGTACTTATATCTCTAAAGGGTATGTTCTCAACAGGGGTGATATCATCAACAAATTAGTTCTTTGGCGGGAGTGGGGATAGTAAAAATAGCCTTATTTTTTTTAGGTATAAAATACAGATATACATATGATATTTAAGAAACTATACAGTATATTTGTGGTATATCACAGAAAGGTTAGAAAGATGTTTCAAAATTCCTCTTTAAACAGAGGTGTGAAAACGGAAAATAAGACAAGAAACTGCTCTAAAATCTCAGATTCTTAGAGAAATATTTGAAGTTGCAAGGGTCAGAGAGGAAGACAACAGTGATTTGGAAGGGAAACAGAGAGAAACAGGAAAACGGGGAAGGACAATAACACAAGCGTTTTAAAAAGATTTTTTTCCTCTTGATGTTTAGATGGGTAAAAACTCACACAAATAAAACAATAAATAGTTAAGCTCATTCCTTTAACCTAGGTGATAATGTTATAAGCTCTTTAAAATATTTCTGCAAATGTCAGGAAGCTGAAGTTCCCCGATGACTCATGTTTAATATGTTCTCTTTCACGTGCAGGATTTGCTTGTTGCTGGGCATGAAATCTTCTAAGCATCTTGGGCAATGTGGCTGTAGGGGTCATTTCTTTCCCACAGTCGTATTTGGTTCAGTTATATGCTCTGTTTACTCCCTGCATAAATAATTACTGTCAGGATCCCTAGAAAGTGAAATTAGTTGCTTTTAAGGTTCCTCCAAATTGCAAAAGCACCAGATAAGGATGAAATGCTTTTGTTCTTTTTGCCCCAGTCTGCTTTTAAATTCCATAGATTAATGGTTCTCAAACTTTGGCTGCATCTGAATCACCCAGAGTCCTTGCCAAAGCTCAGGTGGCTTGCTGGGCTTGATCTCCAGAGTTTCTGGTTCATGACCTTGTGGCAGAGCCCAGTAATTTGCATTTCCAATGCTGATGCTGCAGGTTGGGGACCACACTTGGAGAACCGTTGCCCTAGATCAATGGGTTCCCTCACTGGCAGGTCATCAGAGTAACTAAGTGGCTATTACAAACTATGTATTCCTGAGCTAAACACTTGAGGACCTGGGTGAGTAGGTCTAGGGAGGCACTCCTGTTTTGTACATTTTTAGAGTCCCCCAGATAATTTTTTTAAATAGAATTATTGTAATTATTTAAAAATGTTTTCACAGCATAGACACTAGTAAAATATCATTTAAAAAACTACAGAAAGGTGTGTGTGTTTGTGTGTGTGCATGTGTGCATGTTTTAGTGCCTTTTCCTCTCTTTGTATTTATTTAATTAATTACTTTATTGTTGCTCATTTACAGTTGTCTGCATTTTCCCCACCACTCTCTCCCAGCCCAGCCAATCCCACCTCCCTCCCTTGCTCCCACCCCCCACCTTGGTTATGTCCATGTGTCCTTTATAGTGGTTCCTGAAAACTCTTCCCCCTACGGTCCCCTCCCCTCTCCCCTCTGGCTATTGTTAGATTGTTCTTAATTTCACTGTCTCTGGTTGTATTTTGTTTGCTGTTTTCTTCTGTTGATTATGTTCCAGTTAAAGGTGAGCATTTGAGTTGGGAACTCTTCTCTGATGTGGTTTTATCAGAGCCGTCCTCTGGTACTGGAGGCTGACTGCCCTCTAGTTCTTCATTTGTAAAATAACTGCTGGGCAATGTGCTGCTCCTAGTGGGGGATGCAGTTTTGTAGTCTTGTTATTAATATTCTCGTTCTTATAAAGTGGATGTCGATTTCATCCTTGAGATTTCAGGGAAAAGAGCAGATCTCTCTCTTTGGGGGTTGGTTTATGAAATTATACTGTCCAGAGACAGAAAATTAATTAGATCACTTATGAAGAAAAATATAAAAAAGCAAAACTCTGGATTCTGTGTTCAGATGCTCAAACAAGTCAAACAATGGGCCTCTGAGAAATGTGTGATATTTTACTTATCATTTGTGAATTGTATTCAATGAAAACCTTCCCTGAGTTGGGGCAGGAGAATGCAAAGCACTACCAAAATTCTACTGACGGGGAATTGATTGCGATGCTTGGGCTGGCAGCAATGATACTTGTGCTTGAAGAAAATACAATTTTTTAACCTAACGTAATTTTCTTGAATTTATTTTCAAAGTGATTTCTAAGACTGGATTTGATGATTAAGGCTGATATCTCTTTACCCCAAAGAAAGGACAAGACCAATATCAGTCATATAGTTAACCAATCAATTGATCTGCCTGTTTAATCTTCATCTCCGTTGAAAATATGTAGTAGTCCCCAGATAGACCTTTAAAAATAACTTGGAAATTCTCTGATATGTTTGAATTGAGGAGATTTTTAGCAAACCCAAGCTAGGGAGAAGCACAGTGTGTGATTTGTGCTGTGTAAAGACAAGGGAATTCAGAGAATCATTAGGCAAGGATGGTGCTGCTGGGTTAGCTAAGCCTTTCTTGTTAGAAACCTGAGAACTGGAGAGTGCCCATGGCTCAGGGACCACACAGGAAAGGTTCTCGAATTAGGTACAGATCCTTACAGATCCAGGTACTGGCCCAGCAGCTGGAAAGAATGTTTGTCAGATAATCCTGGATATATAGCCACCTAATTGTTACATTTCCAGATATGTGGAATATGTGCTATCAATTACCTTCATGTTTCATTTCTGACATTAAAGACAAGCACCTTCCTTCACCTGAATGGGTAAACAATTCCTCAGGAAAGTTTGAGGCATGGGGGCTTTGTTAAAAATCTTTGCCATCCTAGTAAGTGGTACTGTCCATACCACTTTGATTATATAGTGTTGCTGATAGCTTTGTCCGTTACCTGTCCATTCACTCTCCCCAATATTTGGGAAGTAGAAGTGCCTGCTCATAAGTATCTTCTGATTTAACCTAGCCGCTAGTGTATTATCCCTTTAACCTTCACCTAAGTGATACCTTGCATGCAACAACGCATGAAACTCTACTCACATATGTACAGATATCCATTTCTTTGATATCATTGAGAGATATTTATTTTATGGTCAAAAGCAGTGACTCATAAAAAATGTAACTGGATTTCCATTCATTATTTTAGATTCCAAGATGCCTGATTGTTCCACTGCTGAGCTGCAGTAGCTCTGTCAGTCCCCTATACTGGGGTGCTGAGCAGGAGTGTGGTCTCTTTTGTTTTAAACCCTGTGGGAGTTGGGGGTCAGAGGATGTGGAAGTAGAGGACAAGGGGGGGGCAAAGAGAAAGGCCCTGTGTAGGAGGAGAGCTGACTTGCCGGGGGGAAGGTGGGGACAGATGAGACCGAAACAGAGGTGGGTATCAACCAAAGACCATTTTCTCTAAAAATTATGGTGAAAGCTTTTCTTTCTGCTTCAGAATGGGGTAACTTTGAAGAGCTGGGGGAGTTTCTGACCCTTCATAGCTTGAGGGGTGAAACATCAACCCTGAAAAGTGTGTCAGTCAAATTGAGCCTGATCTCCTTATGCTGCATGAATGCATGTGCTTTCTAGGGTGTGAGAACTGGAGAAGCACCGCCAAGGAGTGTGGCTCTTGGAGGGCTGGAGTGGAAGCTCACCTAAGCTTAGCCGTGTCTCTTTGTGCATGTCGGCGTTAATGCCCGCCCTTTTAAAGAGGAGAGAGTCGGAGACCCAGACAAGCATCATCCGACTCCACACTCATCCTGGGGCTTTCTCACCAGTGAGGGCTCCCAGGGTGCGTTTGCATCACAACTGGTTATTTCACAGAAGTGCCATAGAAACGGCCACTGGTTTCAAGCAGGGAACTATTTGCAGTAATTATATGTTCTTATTAAATTTGTGATAGACATCAGAGACACAAATTTCCTGTGCTTAATAACTACAAAGAATCTTTGCTAATAAGCCCCAGCCTTTGCTTTCAAAAGTTTCTATTTTAGTGGGAATAAGGGAGCACAAGCAAACCTCTATCCTGAGAGACTTAGGAAATAGCTGAGTTGACTCATTATTTAAATGGGACAGGATCTCAGATGTCTTATCTTTTGATGGCAGACAGAGGATGGAGGATTGGAGAAAAGCATGGAAAATAAATCTGTAATTTTCCTGATGAGCTTATACCAGGAACAACAGTAGACTTCATGATGAAAGTCAGAAATGTTAACCAAGTGAACACACGGAAAGCCAGTTTGTTTGTTTGTTTTTTTGGTAAGTATCCTTAGGTTCTACAATGTTATTTCTTCCACACTATTGCATATCTTTCCTGCTCAAATAGCTCCCTTTGGAGTTAATGAAACACTCTTTTAATTGTACCGTAACTCATATGTTTCCCAAACACGAAAAGACATGAGTGAACAGTCAGATAGCTAAGCAGAGGAAGAATATATCTTGAAAGTGAATTGCAATTGTAAATATTGCTTGAAGAATATATCTTGAAATTGAATTGCAATTGTAAATATTGCTTGGCATGATCAAAACTTCCATAAAACAGCAATTAATTTCATATAATTACTACTTGAAAACTACATAATTGCATGTTTCCCTCTAGAGTTACCTTGCCTTTGTGCGGAGCATTTAATAGGTCATGCAGCTAACCTGCCAGGGAGGGCACTTAGGTAGAGTTAAGAACTGTAGCCATTTGACATTCTAAATTGCAATATGTGAGGCCACTGAAATATTTAATCACATTAGTTATTATATCTTTGGAATTAAATCCAATAAAAGAAAGAAGTTTAGTTCTGGGGTTAGTTAGAGATGAGCCTCCCTTTTCAGAGTATAAAAAAGATGCATATGTGCAATACAGAGGGCCATTTTTGGAGATGGAACAGTTTTCCACGCACCTTGGAACTGGGGGAGACCGAACTTAGATGCCTTCCACAGGGAGCTAGCCCAGCAGGAACGGTCATCATTCTCAGCAGCTTAGTGGTCAAGACAGTCTCTGGGGTCAGATCCTTTGGGTTAAAACTTTATTCTGCCACTTATTTCCTGAACAGGCAACCTCTTTTTTTTAATTTAGTTTCAACTGTAAAATGGGAATAAAAAATACCTAACTGGAAGGCTGGTAGGGGCTTCTAGGAACTATGATGTGTAAAATGCTTAGCATAACATTTGGTAAATATTTAATAAATGTTTTTTATTATGTTTAGTTTTGTGATGGCAGTTTCTTCCCAGGACATATGCTAAACGATGTAAATTGACTGCCCAGATTTTGCTTCAGTTGTGCTGGCTCATTCTCCATCGAAGAGATTTAGTCTGAATTAGCAATCTATGTATTATCATGATACTTAACTGGAGCGGCATGTATTTGAAGAGCAGTTCTATCTTTGCATTTTTGGATAATTAAAAAAAACTAGTACACCTGTTATGTCCACCATAAAAATGCATTAAGAGGCTCCACTTAAAAAAAAAAAACAAGGTAAAGGTCTTTTTTTTCTCATCAAAACATTTGTAAAGTCTCTTCAAGGATCTGTTTGTCTAATTCTATGTACAAGATCACATTTGAGTGGTTCTGACTTAAATTTCTCTTATCTTTTAAAAGGCAGTATTCCACATTCTTTAAAGTACATATTTCATTAGACATTTTCATCCAAATTTAATTACAATTTATTTTTAAAATATTTTTGGTTTTCTCAAGTCTATATTTTATTTGCGGGACAAACACGTTGTAGGCTAATCTCCTGGCTATCACTATTAAGTACTTCATTGCCTTATAAGACAGTTTGAAGTAAGAACAGAACTGTAGGTCCTTGACTCTCTAGTGTAGACAAAATTAAATGTCATGAACTTAATACACATCTGTAGTTACTGGTGCCTTGTACAAATCCTGTGTCTAACATTATATCAAGAATCTATGTAGACATGAACATTCTCCCGTAGATTAGAGAACAATTAATTCACAGGGGCATAAAGTAAGGCTGTATTCTGTCCCCGCTTTATTATTTAAAAGTTACTTATACATTATTAGAATTTTGGATGATACGGAAACATGGTCCTCCATTATAAAAAGTTTTTTATGCAGATGGTGTGGTTTAATTGTCATGTGCCAAGAGAGGCTTCAGTATATGACTGGTTCTATTAACTCACTGTTTCTGAAGGAACAACATAAATCCCACTGTCCTATTTCCTGGGATATAAGATGCCATTAGTCATAAATTTCACCAACGATTTAATAACAGGTATTACACATAAATATTGTGTTTGGTGTTCCAACAAATAAAAGACCTTCTCATTTCAGAAACATTAACATGTGAGAAATTATGCAAGTGTGTTTTACAAATGAGCAGGTGGGGCTTGAGGAATTCTTAAAGGGCCCTGGGAATACTGCTTGATGGGTCCGTGCCAAGATGCCATCTTTGACCTGCCAAGTACCTATGTGGATTCTTCTCTCCTGAAATGACCACCAAGCATAAAATCTCTTGAAGGGGAGTCTGGATACAAACTTGTATTAAATATTGGAGTTTTTTAATAGGGTCAGGGGGCATTGCACATCTCCCAGGGAACCCGAGGGGAGGCATACCAATGCTGCCTAGTAACCCAAATGAAAAAAGTCTTACATTCAAGTTTGGATAAACACCAAATTAACAAATCAAAAACAGTGGACTAAAATAGAGTAAACTCTGAAAAAAATTTTATGAGTCTTAATTGGGGAATATTCATAGAGAAAAATAGGGAAGAAATACATACATGAAAGATAAAATATTTAAAAGGCTAGGTAAAAAATAGGAAAATGTTGAGTAATATTTGTAAGAAAAAATATTGTACTAGAGCGGAGAAATGTATAAGGTTTAGCACATAAAACTAAAATATAAGACAGTGATTTTACAAGAGTACAAACAATTTAGTAAGAAAAGATTCCAAAGAGAAATGTTCGTGTTTGAGAGATCACAACAGTAAGATAAATGGGAGTCAGCCAAATCAATCAAAAGCTGCCTGAGACTGTCTGGCACAGCTGTGAAGACCCCGCTCCTACTAGTACACTACACTGAGAGAAGTGACATGGACATTAGGTAAGCAGTCATTAGGTGTGAAACACATACAACCGAGTTAGCTCTGCCTTCAGGGAAAATTTGACACTTGGTCTGGGACGGAGGGCAAGATCTCCAGGTCGCCATGTTGTGGACACTTGCAGGGTTTATTCTTCCAGAGGCTCTGTGTGTTGCCTGTGTTGTAAGGGTTTGTGTCCAGTGTTGCCTTGATGAATTTTCTCGCCATGAATATCCATTAAGGCTTGCTGAATGCATGCAAAAAGATGAGTGTAGGCATAAATGAAGGAAAGGAGCCAGACCTCCTTCATTCCAGCTCACAACTCTCTCATACTCTGCCAAACTGTTTTCACTAAGTTACACTTTGACATTCTGTCCTTGCTTTACACTGAAGGAGTGTATGTTTATACTATACAAAAGAAAAATATCTTAAAAAATCCAGTGATGCATATAATGTAGGAATGCTACTTCATTGTCTTTTATTGTCCCTGTTGTCCCCTGTTTTAGGGCCTGTGGAAAATTCTTCTTTTTACATGACTAAAAAAAGTCATATTCAATTTTGTTTCTTAATT
>VMDR010012496.1:0-26524 GCA_007922815.1 Macrotus californicus | reverse complement strand
AGAGGCAAAAGCTATTTTTATATAAATAGTTATAATTTTGTTTTAAAGCTTCCATAATGCAAGTAAAATGGGTACAATGTAAAAGTTGTGGTACTACCAAAAATCTCAGTGATCTTTCTATTTTTAATAAAAGTAGAGAAATATTTATTCTCATATATTTTAAGATATATTTAGATCCATGAAAGCAAGGATCCATATCTACCTATCTACCCACCTACCCATCCATTTATCATCTATCTACCCATCTACCTACTTACCTACCTGTCTATCTATCCATATACAGAGTGGGGATGCAAAAAAAACCAGAATTATCTTCTGGAGGGTGGGGCCCTTGCAGTACAGGCTTCCCTGCTAATTCAGTGTTCTAGGAACTCATCTGTATCTGTATACCAGTTGGCGTCATTGTGAGAGGAGGTATTTGGCTTCAGTTAAATTTTTTTTGAAAACTCATCAATGCATTTGACCATTGCAGGATGAGATATTTATGAGTGCACCTGCCCATACTGTGCTGTGTTCAGCAGTTTTTGACCCAAAACAGCAAGACCCCCATGCTTCACCCTCCTTGTTCACCAGGTCTCATCCTGAGTGACTTTTATTTGTTTCTCCAGATGAAAAAGTCCTCAAAGGGAAAAGTTTTGCTGGTGTGGAAGAGGTGAAACAAAAAATGGCAGAAGCACTAAAAGTTTTAGCATCAAAATTGATGAGTTCAAAAACTGTTTTGAGCGATGGAAAAAAATGTCTGGATAAGTGTATTGCACCAAATGGAGAGTACTTTGAAGGTGACTGAAGTTTAAACATGTAAGAATAAGTACAGATTTTTTATAAATAAATTCCATGTTTTTAATGGTCACAGATAGTGTTTAGTTTTCCATCCGACCGCTACTCAGAGTATGGGTATAAAACTTCTATAGTTTATTCGCTCAGCTAAATCTTATTTATATACTCTTTCTCTTTTATTTTTAAATGAGCTCTGGACTCACGCGTGACATTAGCAGTACGTCTCTTTATGTTATGCATTTATGTCTTATGTGCATGATTGTGCATCTACAGGTAGGAAAGAATAGATGAAGACTCAGTCAACATGCTTGGGTGCCCCACCTTCTTGGGGACACTTGTTATGGAGAAATGAAAAATACATGTCTTTGCCTGCAGATATCTTAATGCATTAGAATTTTTTGTAATAATAATTAGTGCTCATTGTAAGGGCATAATGATATGTTTGGTTTTGGTATAAACAATTCTTTTAATGTAGAGTTTCACTGTCCTGTTGAAAAGAATCAATGGTTATGTTTACTCAAGGAAAGAGATTTGCAGCCTGTCTAGTTGCTATGGGAACTATATTCTTTTGTTCACAAGATTGATTTTTGCAAGAAAAAAAAGAAATTTGGAAATGATTAAGGCAATATATGCTTATTAAATTAAATTTTGGAAAATAAGTAGTATTAAAAATGTTACTCATATCTTTCACCAGACATAGTCTGTTAATATTTTGAGGTGTTTCCCTATGATATATATATATATCTGCAGTAGTGGTATTTGAAACATTAACATATTTTTGCATAATTATTTTCCAGTTGACATTATATCATAATTTTTCATTAAATTTATACTTCACAAAGAAACACACACCAAGGCACATTGGATTATATATATTCTTTAAATGTGAATTTGCCATTCTGTATGTTAGTACTTCTAAAATAATCTATGATAAAGGGCATTTATATTCCATCTCCTACTGTTCTTTACAATACATTTTTCCTCAAAAATTACCCTATTCTCTGCTTCAGAATTCACCTCACTCCATCACCATGTATCATATTGCCGTGTATGGGCAGGCCTACACACAGTTTGCTCATGGGTATGTGTCAGACTAACTTCTAACACAAATGTGCTTTTGAAGAAATCATCTGTGATGGTTGTGCCACATCTTTATTTTTCTCTGTTCATACCTCTCACTATGGTTTCCTTTCTCCTTTGGCTTCAACTTTCATTCATTTACTCATTTGGTGAATATTTATGGAGCATCTTTACATGCCAGGCAGTGTGCTAGACACTGAGCTATAACAGTGAATAGGACACAATTTTTGACAGTTAATTACAATATAATGTAATAAGTGCCAATTGGCATGAATAGAAGGCATGATGGCAGAAATAGGAGTGGCAACTAGCCCTGTCCTAGGGTATCAAGAATGGCACACTCAGCTAGAATAGACAAAAAAGAAGAATTAGTTGTTATGAAGAATTACCTTCAATCTAAATTAAGTAATCAGGTGGATTCAGGAACGAGACGTTCCAAACTGGGATGATGAAAGGTGTTAAAAACAGAGTAATCAAACCTCAATCAATGTTAAGGCAGAGAAGAAGCTGGACAAACTAGTTTTGCTGTAGATGCTGTCTCGGGAAACTACCCCTTGCATAGATTACCTAATGCATAACGATGGATGAATGTAGCAAGCTCCCATGCACATAATCTGTTCCTTGACATCAGCCTAAATTTTAGTCAAGTGAGTGGGGTAGCACAGCAGAGAATTCTGGATGAAGTGCTGGGCATTAGAAGAACCTCTAATTCATAGGAGAGCTGTGGACAAGAAGTATGGATCCAGGATCCATATTTGGGAAAGGGCCACAGCCTTCGACTTTGAATTCATTTGACATCACTGCCAGATAGAAAGCATTGGAATCTAGAATTAACATACAATAGAAATCTTAGGAATAGAATCTTGGCTGAATTTTGTCTAATAGCCCAGATCAACATGGAGCATACGAAAGGCTGTGTTATTAGGAAGGGAACACGTATGAGGCACAAACTATACTGAATTCATGATGGCTAGGGATATTCTTTCCTCCCAAAACAAAGTACGCTTGCAGACACATTAAGTTCTTTTGCTCCTTCAAAATAGAATTTATTAATAAAATAAAGAGAATGTTAAGTTTTAGTAATATTTTCAGTAAAATGCTGTTAAATGATGAACTTTCTGACAGTGAAGAGGACAACAAGTAGAAAAGTATTGTCAGAGAAACACGCAGTCCTACAAAGATTCTCAGTTTTATTAACCAGGGAACAGGCTGGCTCTATTCCAAGCTGCTCTATAGGAGCTGGAATCTTTGGAAAGCAGCTTATGGGAATTCTGAGAAGTGTCTGGGGAGAGCAGGACTCTACACTGTATTTACACTGCTTGGTGAGCTCTGAGAGTAGGTGCTGACTTTGTGAATTCATGACATATGAGCTTAGGGACTGAGTAAACTTTTAAGATCAATTCTCGCCCTAAATTTCATTATGGCAAATCATTTCTGCTGATGGTCTTCAGAAAAGGATCTGAGAAGGACACAAGAAATTCCCACAGATTATTATCTCAGGAATTCACTTCCTGACTCAAGAATCCCAAACTATGAAGCAACAGGCAGAAGCCTGCAGATGGTATCTGTGACTCAGAGCAATCAGATGCCTGACCTTCCTCTGACCAAGAATTTTTGCTGACCTTGCAATTCTCTTAAAGCCCTTTATTTTATCATTAAGTTTTAAAAAACTGATTGTCCAATTAATGTAAGTTTAATATAAAATATTTTAAAGGTTCAGATGAAAAGTATAAAGAGAAAGGGAGGAAATACCCATCTGTAATTGCACTTTCTGTCAATTTAACATGTCAAGGATCTAAGTGTTTTGAGAGTATGTATTCTTAAAATTAAAACTCTTCAAGATAGAGCAGAGTATCTGAGACCTCTATATTGGCAGGGAGTGGGGATGGTTGTTAAGGATTCTTCCTTTACCTATAAAATTATTCAGAGAAGTGAAATGGAATTGAGACCTACCTGAATAGTAATTGGATTTTCTATTTTTGAGAATTCAAAAGCCAGTATATTCTCTAACCAAACTTATTTAAGGTTTAGAAAAAGGCCATTTCTGAAATTATGGCCCATTCATACAATGGAACACCATGCCTGCACTGTAACAGAGAACAAGTTCTTCTTTATTCACTAATATAAAACAATATTCAAGATGTGTGTGAAAACAAAATTAAACTGAATAGCAGGCTCCAATGTGTTCATATTTGTACTAAAAAGGAAGTATATAGGATTGTTGATACATAACATGTATACTTGTATATCTAAATATACAAGTTTTTCAGTAGAATATACAAAGAAAACCCAACCAAAGTCTGTTTTTTCCAGTAGAATACACAAAAAACAAACAAACAAATAAAAGCAAACAAACTCTGATAGCTGACAGCAGTAGTTCCTTACAGGTAGGTTGGGAGAGAAGAAGCTTGGGGAGGCTGCAGAAGATTAGTAGTGGATGCTTGGGGTGGGAGAAGACAATTCTTATTTAATTGTCTTTTTTTCTGTATAGGTCTGCTACATAAATGTACTGTTATCTTTAGTAAAATAAATATTTTTTATTAAAACCTATTAAATAAATATGTCACTCCATTTGCCTTATGGAATGGTATAGATTTTAATCTAAAACTTATTCCTTTATCCTATAGACTCCACAAAAAACTACTCAATCTAATAAATGATTTTGGCAAAACAGCGGGATACAAAGTCAATATTCAGAAATCAAAGGCATTTTTGTACACCAACAATGAAATATCAGAAACAGAAATCAGGAGAAAAATCCCGTTTGATGTAGTAACAATTAAAATAAATTACCGAGGAATAAACCTAACCAAGGAGGTAAAAGGCCTGTATTCAGAAAACTACAGAACACTGAAGAAAGAAATTAAGGAAGACACAAACAATTGGAAGCATGTACCATGCTCATGGACTGGGAGAATTAACATAATCAAAATGGCCATACTACCCAAAGTAATTTATAGATTCAATGCAATCCCTATTAAAGTACCAATGACATATTTCGCAGATATAGAACAAACATTGCAGAAATTTATATGGAACCATAAATGACCCCGAATAGCTGCAGCAATTTTGAGAAAGAAGAACAAAACAGGAGGGATCACAATACCTGATATCAAACAGTATTACAAGACCACTGTAATCAAAACAGCGTGATACTGGCATACAAACAGATACATAGACCAATGGAACAGAACAGAGAGCCCAGAAATAAGCCCAAGTCTCTATGGTCAGTTAATATTTGACAAAGGGGGAAGAAGCATAAAATGGGGTAAAAATAGCCTCTTCAACAAATAGTGTTGGGAGATCTGGACAGCTACATGCCAAAAAATGAAACTCGATCACCAATTTACACCATACACAAAAATAAATTCAAGGTGGATAAAAAACTTAAATATAAGTCGTGACACCATAAAAGTCCTAGAGAAAAACATTGGCAAGAAAATCTCATATTCCATGCAGCAACATCTTCACTGATATGTCCCCTAAAGCAAGGGACATAAAGGAAAGAATAAAAAGATGGGACCTCATCAAATTAAAAAGCTTCTGCATGGCTAAAGAAAAGAGCATTAAAATGAACAGAGAACCAACTATATGGGAAAACATATTTGCCAATGACACTCGGACAAGGGTTTGATCTCCAAAATATATAAAGAACTCACACAACTCCACTCAAAGAAGACAAGCAACCCAATTAAAAAATGGGCAAAAGACCTGAACAGACACTTCTCCAAGGAGGACATACAGAGGTCCCAGAGACATAAGATACTCAACATCACTAGCCATCAGAGAGATGCAAATTAAAACCACAATGAGATACCACTTCACACCAGTCAGAATGGCCATCATAAACAAATCAACAAACAAGTTTTGGAGAGGATGCAGGGAAAAGGAAATCCTAGTGCATTGTTAGTGGGATTGCAGACTGATGCAGCCACTGTGGAAAACAGTATGGAATTTCCTCAGAAAGCTAAAAATGGAACTGCGTTTTGACCAACAATTCCGCTACTGGGATTATATCCTCAGAACCCTGAAGCACCAATCCAAAGAACCTATGCACTTCAATATTCATAGCGGCACAATTTGCAATAGCCAAGTGCTGGAAGCAACCTAAGTGCCCATCAGTCAATGAGTGGATCAAAAAACTATGGTACATTTACACAATGGAATTCTACCCAGCAGAGAGAAAGAAGGAGCTCCTACCCTTTGCAACAGCATGGATGGAACTAGAGAACATTATGCTAAATGAAATAAGCCAAGCAGTGAGGGACAAATACCATATGATCTCACCTTTAACTGGAATGTAATCAACAAAAGAAAAAAGCAAACAAAATATAACCAGAGACATTGAAATTAAGAACAATCTAACAATAGCCAGAGGGGAGTGGGGAGGGGACAGGGGAAGGGTTTTCAGGAACTACTATGGAGGACACATGGACATAACCAAGGGGGAGGGTGGAAACAAGGGAGGGAGGTGGGTTTGGCTGGGGTGGGGGGGAGTGGTGGGGGTAAAATGCAAACAACTGTAATTGAACAATAATAAAGTAATTAAAAAATAAAATAAAACTCCCTTAGCATATGATTGTTATGAGACATCCAAATAATTATGTAATATTGAACCTATAAATTAGGGCTTTATTATCTGCACATTTCTGATACATTACACTTCTATAAAAATTGAATCTTTAGGAGACAATAATGCAGACTTAGGGAATAACAGTAAATTCTGTCTAGTCTTTCAGGGCAAATGTTTCTACAGTCTTAAAATAATTATTTAGAAGTATAAAACTGCTAGAATTTTATACTGTATATAGCCACCCTGTGTTTATTTTCCATTTCTTAGAGTACTGGGCATTAGATAAACTTCAGTTTATCCCTCACTTGTGCTGCCAAAACAGAGGTCTTCTGGGAATATCATCCATTGCCTGATCTGAAAATAAGCAAACAAGCAAGCAAGCAAGCAAACAAACTAAACAAAACTGAAAGATAGAATTTTATTCCTTTTGGAAATTCAATATTTACTTGGTGTGAATAGGTTCCCCATAGTACTTGATGACCTGCACTGTGTGAATTGGGAGAGATGGAGAGCACATTCATTAGCTCGTTTTTAACCCCTTGAAGAAAAATGTAGCATTTTGAGACCCCATCATTAGTCATATAGATAATTTCTATTTAATATTCTGAGTAATTCTCAGATAACTCTTGATGTAGCCCACAAAACTAGGCTACTCATAAAATATTGAGAGAGAGCCATTTTCTGGATTTATATGTTTAAGAATGCATTCCTCTTTTATTATTTAAAGTTTTCTTATTTAAGAATCTACAGAAAGAAGATGGATCTTAAAGGACATTTTATCTCATTGTAGACAATATACTGAAGCTTCTAGAACCAGAGTTTCATTGAAACCATTACATGAGACTTTGATAAAATAAGAATGTCTTGGCACTGAATCCATAGATGAGAGGGAAATGGAGGTGATTTGGCTAAAATAGTCTATCTTTCAACTAAGAATTTTTCCTTTATTTTCTGACTTCAGACTTTTTAAATGTCATTTTTGACTACCTAAGCATACCAATCTTTTATAGGTCTTTAATCCATGCCAGTTGCTTCGACTTGGGTTAAAAATTGAGTAACATTATAGTAAGGTTGTAGAAACCATACACACGACTGATTTATAATCACAGTCCTTTAAAATAAAAACAAAAGAGCATTCACACCGAATGCACTTTACATAGCAGTCCTACTAGCGAGGTGATTTTGTCAGCTTTTGAAAAATGGGCTCTACTCCGATAGATCTTTTACTGGCTTTGAAAACATTCCAAAAGAACTGATTGCCCCACAGAGGCCTCATGCTAAAATTAAATTCAAAATTAAATTCAGTATTTTTCCCCACTCACTGTCCCTTTGATTTCCTTTTCTCCTTTGTTTCTGATCTCAGCAAAGATCTCTGCCCTTCTTTACCCTTAATCATCCCTACCCTCTCCACCTCACCCTGTCAAACCATCCGTTTAAACATCTCTTAGACCCACCCCTTCTCTCTTTATAGCCTCATCCTGGTTAAACTTCTAGTAATAGCTTATTCCCATGAATATAGCAGCCACTGAACGATTAATCTTCCTCAAGCCATGTTTTTCAAGTCCATTCCCCACAAAAAATTTTAAGACACAGATATGATCATGTTGCTTCCTTCAAATGACTTCTTTGTGAATAGTTCAAAGCTCATAATCAGCTGATCCTTGTCTAATTCTCCATGATTAAATTCCATCCTCTTTTTCGTATGTATTCTGAATTCTCAGGCATAGTAAATTTATGACCTCTATTTTCCTAAATGAGACAATTTCTCTTATGATGGAGTTTAAAGTGTAGGTGGACAAAGGTCCTAAGAAAGAACTTCTGCAAATATCCCCAGGAATAGACAAAACAGTAAATAATTTTTTAAAAATGTGGGCAAAATTTGGCTTACTCTCTAAATAAAACAAAGTATAAATATAATAATTCCCCTCAAAGATAGATATTAAGGAAAAGACTACAAAGAAATAAATCACAACATTGCTAGAATGTACTTTTCATTTTGGGAAAGTATGGAAAAGTCCTTAAAGAATAACACGGCTCCATTTTTGTTATTGTCTTGACTTTGAAGGGAACAGGGTCCAATAAGTCTTTTGCATAAAGGTATGAAGTGATGTCCTAGAAAAGAAGGGGCATAATGTTAATTGAGGGAGATAAAGAAATCCCCCTTTTATTGGTCGCTTAATTCCAGGCAAACCTCACTGACTGGCCAAAGCTCCCCAAAGGACTGACTACGGCTTTCTCACACCTTGGGGCATGCTGCTCTCTCTCTGCCTGGGATGTTTTGTCCTCTCTTTGCCTGCTGGTCTAGCTCTTATTCATCTTTCAAATTTCGATGTCTATAATCACCTGTGTGAAACTTGCCCTGTCACTCTCCTCTGCTGCAACACTTTCCACCATATACTGAAGCTGTTTCCTCACTTGTTCATCTTCTCAAGCACCGCATTCTTTCTTCAGGGGCACCACTGCATCCCTAGTAGTCACAAAGTAAGAGTTCTACATGTGCTGAGTAAATAAAGGAATGAATCTACAATAAGCCCTGAAGAAATAAAGAAACATGAGCACTATTAAAATTATTAGAGAGGGTCTATGTTTTATAATCACTAACTTAAAAAATTAATATTCAGTTCATAGTATAAAATTCAGGCTAATCTGCTAAAAGGTATCACTCATTACCATTGTAAACCATCCAGTTTCTCATCCTATGTTCTTATAAATAAGGAACTTTAACTCTTTCAACAATATTACAATGAGACCACTTACTTTTCTCTGGCCTCACTTGTTCCTTTTCTTGGAAGGAAGAGTGATTTATATGATGGGTATGATGGTAGGAGTCTGACTTACACTATCTACACCTCTTTTTGCTAATGGTCAATGTCACTATGCTAAAGGTTACCAAACACATGTGAGTTTTCCTCTTGAACTCTCCGTGCAGCTCAGTGTGGGGCAGATACAGAGGGTGCACTACCTTGCACACCCAACTCACTCCAAAGGTAAGTTCCAATGCCTAGACCTGTGAAGAAACCCATTTGGTCTCAAGGTCAAGAGAGGTTTTAATCTGTCTTTATCAGATATGAGTGAGCAAAACATTTTCATTTCTATCTGGCTCTTCTGTTTATTTCTCAATTGGTACAGAATTTGTCTGTGTGGGGTAAAAATACCACTCGCAGAAACAAACACCATTCAGTAAGCCTCATAAATGCACATATTTATTTGTGGTAAAGCAATCTTTTGGCTCCTCAAATGGCAGAACCACTAAATGTTGGAAGCAGAGTGTACCTAGGGGTTACTTTGATGGACTGGTGGAAGAAATGCCAGGGAAATTAGATAATTAGATTCTACTCCTAAGAACCCTATTCAAAAAACAGAAATTAGAGCTTGTGAAATTTAGGCACAACTCTTCTCCCTTACCACCTGACCACTGGGAACCCCTCGGCTGTTGCAGCAGTTACTCTCTGTGGTTGACACTGCAATCAGCACTTGGCTCTTGATTATACAATGGCATAGCTGACTCCTGCATTTTACTTCTAAAGCCGGATTTTACTGAGCTCTTCCTTCCCTGATCCACTTTCATGTCCCACCTCCTTCCTCTGCATAGGCCAGACACCTCCAAATGACCAGGATAGTGCAAAAAGGCAGGATAATATCTGTTGATCTGACCCTGATCTCCACCTCACTTTTCTGATTTAGGACAAAGATAAGGGTTTAGAGGAAGGCTGATTTATTTTCCTCCTCCAGCCTGAGAAAGGATCATCTAGACCGTTAGTTGGTCTGTGCCTCCTCATTGTATGGTCAACATTCTTCTCCTTCAAGAATCTAGACTGTATAACTTTAGACAAGGAGAAGTGCACTGTGGGAAAATATATCACGGGAATAAGTAGTGATAAAGTTTCCTGAAGAAAAAAAAAAAGTGGATGAACAATAGCCAAGAGTAGTTTTGGAAAAGAAGCACTAAGAGATTGCTGTTCATTTTATTAGGCGTGTGTGTGTGTGTGTGTGTGTGTGTGTGTGTGTGTGTGGAGGGGTCAGTGGGGTACACTGGGAAGCAGGGGGTAGATACCTACGAGTGGTCTCCCTTGTGAAGAACTCACCTCTTGTGTTTTCACTTTAGAAACAGAAAATACACTACTTACTACAAATCTTTAGTTTTTTCATTTTGTTATTATCTTAAATCACACCAATTCTTTCCTAAGTGAAGAAAGCTGTATATAGATACATACTTAGCATGGTGTCTTGGGAAGGCTAAAGGATGTCCTGATTCACCCTCCTGAGAGAAAGCAGCCTCCTGTGCAGACGGTGGCCACCATCTCAGAAAGAGTGTGACTTCGGTCCTTTCCATTTCTGTCTTTAAGTGAGAGGCTGCTTTTTTTCTGAAGGACAGGGCATGATGCATCCTATTTGTGTCATGGGTAAAAAGATATGCAAGTCAGAAAGTCTAATGAACTTTAGAAAGTAAAACTGGGGTTAATTTTAACTTGAAATATTGACTGGAATGAACCTAAAAACACAAGCCAAACACGGTCTCCGTTTATGATTGAAAGAGAGCTAAAGATAATACAACATGGAGTCACAGAATTTAGAGGCAGAAAAAAGCCTTGGAAATTATTCAGTCCTCACTCCTGGTTTTGAACCCGAGGTTTAAAGAAGTGAAAATCTTGGGCTGTGATCGTGCAGTGTGCGAGAGGTAGTGGGAATATGATAAAGCCTGGAAACTGAGGCCTTGTCTGGAACCTGTGTCCCATAAATGCCGTCCTCTGCCTATTCTCAAGTGGTCCCTGTTAGCTGTGATGAAATCCAATTCCTGCCTGAAATCAGCAGAGGCCAAGAATGACAAATTTTCTAGTCAACTGTGCCTGATGAGCTGTGTGACCTGATTTGTCCTGCAACGTCTCTGTTTTCCATTGCCCAGTTATTTTTATGACCTATTTAATGTCATAAAATTACTTATGAAATTAAAAAGCCTATAGTTTGTAAGACTATATATGAGGATAATGTCATTGATAAGAAATCTTAAGTAGACTATTACTTTTTCAAATTTCATAAGTATCTATATAAGTTCTGCTTGGGGGAACTGATTTGAGCTAGATATAAACAGATTTAGCTATATTAACAATGCATCTCTTTGGCAAGCTCACTTTCTTAGTTCTTCAAAATGACCCCTGGTTCAGAAATGAACACATGTCCAAAGCCAGTACATAAACCTAGTGGCCATTGCAATAATATTACAAAAGATCAGCTGACCTGGCCAATTACATATTTTTAGACAGTTCTATAAATGTCACCTTCCCACGGGATGCATATTTCTATTCCTTTTTAGTGAATGAATGTGTTCCCTGCCCCTGCCCCCATCATTTACAGGAAGCGGAAGAAACACTGGAATTACTAAATGAAGCATGACTCTTTTTCCAGACAGCAGGACCAACCATGAGAATTAGAACGTCACTTGGCAACCAGATCTCTTTCCTACCCTCAGAGGCCATGACACTTCAGGAAAGAGTTTACCTCCACGCACTTCCCAAAGCCTTATAAGGTCAGCCGTGTTTGCTAAGAGACATTCGTTTTCCTCTGCCCAGTTTACAGGCAGGACAATCCTTTCCAGAGAAGTTTCAATTCTACAAAAGTATTCAGTGGTTTTATTATTATTAAAATTATTGTACTGGTTTTAAAATTTGTTATATTAAAAACTGCTAAAATCAATTCATTGCAATTTGCTCCAGTTTAAAATAATTATCATAAGGGCATGGCTCTGGTATCTGTGTGTGTGTTTTAATTAAAATTAGTTCATTGTAATTTGCTCCAATTTATAAAATAATTATCATAAGAGTATGGTTCTCTTTTATTTAAAAATCATCTTTTAATCATTTTAATATCGTTATATCCTAATTATATTAAGATTACTCAATGATGCAATTGTTTTTTAGCTTAATTGGTAAAAATGCAGAGGAAAAGTACAAATTTCAAAACAAAACAATATTCAGGATAAACTTTTAGAGTAAATGTGAAATTCATCTCATAACTAAGCAGTAATTTGCTTACATTGTTTCAGAAATCCACCAGGAAACCCTGTCTATTAATCTGACTTGATTGTACCTTTGGGATCGCTTCTAGTAACTCTGCCTACTTGCTTCTTTCATAATAAAAGCCAAACCCTCCCTAATAACCCTTGCTAGCAGAAGAGAGTCACTGTGGAACAGAAAAGGAAAATGTGCATCCTGAAGGTATTAGAATTTATTTGGAAAGACAATAGGTAAATTAATGGTTGATAAGTATTGAGAGGTCTTTAATCACTAAAATCTTAATGCTAGCAAAGCAGTGGGTGACACGATACCAGCAAGCCGGCTGCCAGGAAGATTTGTCTAACTTGACACCCTGAAAGGATTTGGAACATTGAAATATAAAATTCACCACTCCACTTCCTTCTGAGAGAGATTTTCCAAATGCCACTGAAAGTTCAAGGTACTAAAATACCCCGACTTCTTAAAGATATGCACTCCTGAAATAAGGATCCAGGATGTTTTAAATGTTACTTGGTTAGATTGACAAAAGTAATCCTTGGGTCTTACAATGTTCTTGATCTTAAACTTATTTCTTTTATTTTAATCCTCACCTGAGGTTTATTGATTTTAGAGATCAAGGAGGGGGTGGAGGGGGGGTAGAGAGAGAGAGAGAGAGAAAGAGAGAAACATCAATGTGAGAGAGAAACATCAACTGGTTGCCTTACGTACAAGCCCTGGCTGGGGATTGAACCTGCAGCCTAGGTATGTGCTGTGATCAGGAATTGAACTCCCATACTTTTGGTGTGCAAGGACAACATTCCAACCAACTGAGCCACTTGGCCAGGGCTAAAACATTTTTCTTAAAATTCGTCAAGTTACAGAAAATGTTATTATAAAACCGCATCGAAATTGATTGCATCTTGACAAATAGTAACAGTCTGAGCTTAATGATTGGAGCTTTGATAAAATTTAATTCATCCTTATTACTTTGAAAAGTTTTCTTGTATTTGACATATGTTAATTTACAGGTGGTTTTGCATTTAAAGTAAAACATGTTAAAAAATTTCAGTTTGTTTTTGGAGATATGTTAGTGCAAAAGGTAATTTCTATTTTTTTTTAGAGACAACACAGTATTTTAATTGTTTAAAAATAACATGACTGTGGTTATTGAGTGGTGTCCTTTCGCTGGTGTTGCTAGAGACCTTCTCATGATGTGTGGATTTGGAATTGTAGGCTTGCATGACCGTGCTTCAGCTGCTAAATTCAAGAAATAGACTTTTGTGGATTTGACACCACTCAAATTACACAACTTGTCTTTAAATTTAGATCCTGCCCCTATCAATCATTATTTGCTTCATAAAGGGGCTTTCTTGGCTAAGGAGGTCTTCATTTGACAGGATAAGAGATACCGAACTTTTTCATCATATTGAAATAAACGGCCCAGTTTCTACCCATATTATCTTAGTAGCAGAATATTTCCTATTGCATATCATATATATGTGTGTATATATTTATATGAGAGGGGAACCCCAAAAACCTGGAATTTATTTATAAAAAATTGTGTATTCCTGCATGTTTAAACTTTAGTCACCTTCAAAGTTCTCTCCATTTGATGCAATACACCTATTGGGACATTCAAAGCAGTTTTTGAACTTGTCGATTTTGATGCCTTTTTAATGCTTCTGCTGTTTTTTGTTTCACCTCTTCCACATGGGCAAAACATTCCCTTTGAGGGCTTTCTTCATCCAGGGAAACAAAAAAAAGTCACTTGGGACAAGATCTGGTGAATAGGGAGGGTCAGACATGGGTGTCATGCTGTTTTGGGTCAAAAACTGCTGAACATGCAGCACAGTGTGGGCAAGTGTGCTTGTAAATCCCCCATCATGAAATGGGCAAACACATTGAAAGAGTTGTCAAAAAAATTGCACTGAAACTGAACGCAGCCTCTCACCACCACACCAGCTGGTACACTGATACAGATGGGTTCCTAGAACACTCACCTAGTAGGGGAAGCCTGTACTACAAGGGAATTGCCCTTTGGAAGATGATTCTGGTTTTCTTGGGTTTCCTTTGTATATATAATCTTGGAGAGATTATTCATAAATTGTTTTTAATTTTTCTAATTCTCTTTATTCTCATTATAATAGTCTATATACTATTAAACCATAAAACAGGGAAACTAAGGAAATTAAAAACAAAAATTTTACCCTGGTTAAGAGCTGGGTGCAGAAACAATTTACAGTAAGCAAAAAATAAACTTTTAGCTTGTCTGTGTATTTTATCATCCATTATTTCACTTACAACATGATTTTATCACTATGACAAATTTTTATCATAAAATTTTAATAATTTTTATAATTTTATACATCATTTTATGTTTTCAATTGTTGTGACTAAATACTTTCATGGAAGAAAAGCACAAAAGCTCAGCATCAATTTACAATGTTGAGCATAAAATTAACCTTTATGCTGATTAGTAGGACTAAGTGAAATAATGATAGCTCTCTCAAAAGTATAGGGTAGTAGCTGGGTTTAGTGTCAGATGTTCATGGAGGAGTTTCCAATTAAATTTGGTACATTGACATTATTCTTGGTAGTTATATTTATTCATTTGCTCATTTTTTTCAAATATTCATTCAGGGACTATTATACATCATTCTAGGTAGTGGAAATTTATGGCTCTTTCACTCAAGTCCAGACTGTTCCAATGAGGAGATAGGCACAGCAAAGCAAGTACAGTGACCGAGTACTTGTGAGGAGACTGACCTGGATTCCAGATGATGGGGAAGAGAGGGGCATCTTCCTAGAGGTTTTGTCTTAACTGATGAGCAGAAGTTGGTCAGTAAAGATAGGGTAGGCATTTGAGACCAGATATAGAGCCAGCAAAGATAGATAGGCTTAAAACAGATGGTATCTAGGGAACTCCACTAAGGCTGCAAAAACAGGAAGTAGAAGAACAAAAGTGTCTGTCAATGGAGGGCTAGAGGGATGGGTAGAAGCCAGAATACAGCATCTATGCCATGTTTGGGATCGTGGTCCTTTCTCATATAAGAAGTGTAGAGATGTAGAAAGATTACAAACACGTATAGACATATGGAGGATTAATTTTAAGGGGATAGCTTGGAGCCAGGTGGGATGCTGCTAAAATAATGCATTTTAAAGATAGTGTGGTAATAGTAGGAAAGAAGAGAATTAGATATATTTAAGAAATATTGGGGTGGTAAAATCAGCAGGACATTTATTAACTGGGGGGATATAAGTGTGAAGGAATAATTGGGTAAACTTTGATAGCATGGGTTGCTAGGTTTATGGTAAAACCCCCAAACTGTATAAAAGATCCTAGAGAATTAGGTTATTGTGAGAATTTCCTGTGGCTGGGAGACCTAAAAAAGAGTCTGGCGACTCCAGAATTATGTGAAGAGTTTATTAAAGGACTGTATGGACAGAAGCAGTGTCTTGGACAGCAGCGTGACAGTGGAACTCCACGTTCAAAAGGGCGGGGGCCTTGTTATAGACAGCCAAGTGGCATGCACTAACACAGTGGCTTGTAGCCAAGGACTAACACAGGTGGCTTGTAACCACATGGCCCATGATTACTAAGGGCTGTAAAATCCAAAGCAGTAAACAAGTTAATGGGCCCTTTCAGGTGAAGGATCATCCAGGGTTGTGATAGAAAAAAAAAAAAAATCCTTATTTCTGTAGATTAGGAATGAGTGCATGGATGACAAAGTAGAGATAGAAATATGAATTAACCTTTTGAGAAGTTTGGGTGAGAAAGGGCTGAGAAAGATTAGATGGTTCGAAGAAGGAAATATTTCATTAAAGGGAAGTTTGTTTATAATGGGGAACACCCATGCATATTTACAATCTCCCGGATAAGAGCAAGTTGAGAGGTTGAAAACACAGAGGAAAGAGGTAAGATAATCTTTAAGTAACTGCACACGTTTCCAGAGGAACCATGAGGGCACAGCCTTGTTCAAAGTAGGTAAGAAGCCATGGAATTCTTAGATACTGGGAAAAAAAGTGAGCTTGGGTTTGTTGATAGACGGATTTGTAGATTTAGAGCCTTAAAGTAGAGATTGATCGTATCTGAGGGCTTCAATGGTACTGGCACAACCGGGGACAAGGTCTCCTGCTGAGAAAGAGCATGGAGGGCGTGGAGCAAGGAATTTAAGAGATTGAGATCTGGAATAATCATTAATGGAAGTGGAAGAAGGAACAGCTAAGATTTAATGTCCTGTGCTAGAAATAGTCACAACCTGATTGGTTGGACGTTTTCTACGCAGATGATCTGTGCCTGGAGTACAGGAGCACCGAAGGCAGGTTTTAGCATTAATGCAAGTTGCTTTTTTTTCTTTTTGAGTGAAGGCAGTAGAAGGAGAATGTAAGAAAACTGAGGGTGAACTAAGAGTCATTTAGATAATCAGGTATAGAGTTGGAGATAGGTAAAGAAGTCAGAGATTGGAGGAGAGGCCTGATAGCTTGAGAGAAAGAGGAAAATAAGAGGCTAGGAGCAGGTGGCAAACACAAGGCCCGAGACCCGAATCCGGTCGTCCACCTTGTTTTATCCCGCCTGGCACCTTGTTCCTACCCGGCGGCAGCACTGAGCTCCTTGTCCCTAGTTAACACATTGTGTACTGCATAGAAATCTCTAAGACATATGCCCGGGACCACACGTTTTTGGGCAAACTGCACGTTATTTAAATCATCATAACTACAGATTGTCTCTGGAATCATCAAAACAGTCATCCGAATCTTCAATCTCACTAGGAATATCTGATAAATTATCGTTAAATACTTCCAGAAGTGTATCAGTTTTGTTGGTTTCCTTCCTTTTTCTGAGAGGGGGCATTTCTAAAAGCTCCAGGAACTTGAAGACGAAGACTATTTGAATGACCAAAATACAATGTAACTGCAATGCTTTATGGGTTCGTGCAATTATATAGTTTTTCGTAGATTGACCTGCACGGTTTCTACCAATGAGATTGCTTCATTCAATGTGGACAAGACAGTGTATTGACATCTAAGGTCCATAACAGATGGTGCGTGAAAAACGAGAAAACTCGTGAGCGGTCCTTCACAGATGGCGTGCGAACCATGCGAAAACTCGTGAGCAGTACGCAATGTGTTAAGGAGCAGTTACATTTATACAGTCCTTAAATTACATTCAGCCCTTTGAAGGCAACTGCGAGGCAGATGTGGCCCCAGGTGAATATGAGTTTGACACTCCTGGTAGGGGAATCAAAATTGTTAAGGACAGATGGAGATAAAGGAGCTGTGCCTAAAAAATAGGTTGTTATGGCAGAAATTAGAAGTAAGGGGAAATTATTAAACAGACTATGACTTACATGTGATTTGCCCAGAACTTAATACTATCTAGATTTGTAATAATCTTTATTTCAATAGGAGGCTTTGTTCTCATTAGTTACTTTTCACTTAATTTCTGTTGAACTAAAGGAAAAAAAGCATTACTGTACAAATAAGAAGACTGAGGTAGTATGTGCTGTTAAGAGACTTACCGAAGGTAATGGGGAGTTAGTGAAGAAGGAAAAGTAGAAGTTAGGGTGCTTGCGGGGAGTGTAGGTTAGAGGTGCCCCTCAAACACTTGGATAGAGTCATGCAATTTTTTCTTCTTTGTTTAAGAGAGATAGATGCCCCCCAACCCCTACAAAAGAGTGGTAGAACTCTACACTTAACTAAGGAAGTTTGCAAGAGTTACACAGATAAAGATGTTGATTCTCTGCTTGGTGATTCATTCAGGAGAAACACCAGCATTAGCCCAAGGTTGGGAAGAAAGAGTGATAGAGATACAGAGAGGGAGAGAGAAAGAAAGGCAAGCCAAATGTCTAATAAAGTCTATCAAAATAAAATAAAATAGAGTTGAGGTATGCTTTGGGATTTTTTTATATTACAGACCAAAACAACCTAGAACTCTCTGCCTCTATCCTAATGTCTTAAAAATCCTCCTTTGACCCTCTTCTCCCTGTCTCCAAACTTAAAAAGAAAACAAAATAAAACAAAAGCAGAATTGTCCCTGAAACTCAGACTACAAGGGCTGTTGACTTTCCACTCTCCCCCACTCACCACCGGCCATGCTCTACTCTGCAGGGAACACTCAGCTTTCCCTTCACTAATTCACCTTATTGAACTGCAGAGAAGTGAGGGACAGTGTAGGGGAGCTGAAAACTGAATTCTAAATTAATATGCATTTTTCCTGTTGGCTAAACAATTGCAAAGATATTACTAGAAACAGCGCTATGATATCCAAATGTTGTTATCCTGTGTTTGCAGAGTCATCTAAGAAATAAAGTAGCAGATGAAGAGAAATACCGTTCAAGTACTTTTTAAAGCAATTCCATGCATCTCTCTTTATCTTTCATGTCTGTGTTATCATCTAATATGTAAAGATTGGGGTCTGAAGTCAGGCTGCTTGGGTTTAAAGCCTGGCTCTTCCACCTATGAGATGAATGCCTCTAAGCAACGAATTCAGCCTCTCTGCACGTGCATTTCCTCATCCATCACAGGAGGGTGAGGACAATAGCATCCAAGTCATCCAAGTCACAGGAGCTATTACAGGATTAAAAGAGCTGATGTTGATAATATACAGTAAGCCCTGATGAAATGTTAACCGTTATTATTTTGACTACCAATACAGGGACAAGAAGAAAAAGATCAGAGAATTTAAACGTGTGTCTTTTTACTGCAGAATTAATCTGTGGAATAGATAGTTATTTGACCTTTTCCCTCCATAGAAGTTCTCCAAGCTAACAGATCAGTGAAACTTCCAGGGTTTTTGATGACAGCTTTTCTGGAAATAAGATGGCTGTTTACTGGTCCCAAGTAAGATTTACTTACACAGTTGAATTGCAGGGTGAAGTGAATTAGAACAATGATTTTATTGAATAGATGGCTTAATTTTTTTTTTTACAGTTTAAGAGTTAGAAACCAATATGAGAAAATAAAGACATTATTGAGAAAGATATTAACAGAAACCTTAATCATTTATTATACTATAAGTCTTTTATAAAGAATATTTGAAAAAAAAGAAGATTTGATTCAGCGAATATTACTTGTGTTTAGTTTGATAGTTTTTATTTTTAAAAAGGTAGTGAAAAATGTATGGTCTTATGGTGAGTATCATATTTAGCCCATGATTTACATTACAGATTAGGTTGCCGGTATATTCCCACTGTCAGCTGTTGGCAGCATATTTTTAAGTAGTAAATATTTTTCTTAAAATTTGAATCTGTAACTTAAAGCTCCACAAAGGCACTAAGTTTTACTGACCTGACCAAGCTCTTTTATGATCTATAATGAGCAATAAACAAGAATCTCTACTTTTCTGAATCAATCCATTGCTGCACCAGGGCCACTTATTACTTACCATGTATTGTCTTGCATTATTCCCTAACCTTCTTTGTTTTATTTCTTTACTTCTCAAATTTACTATATCAATTTCTTGAAGGCGTTAATTGACGCTTAGGAGTGACTTGCCCCCTTATACCTCAGGCGGGTTTGAATCATAAAAATATAAATAAATAAATAAATAAATAAACAAACAAACAAGCAAAAACCTTTACTTACAACTTTTATTTGTCTGTTTATATACTCTCTTTGGGTAGGCTCAGCATTCAGGCCAGGCATAGGCATACCCAAAATAAATGTATGAGGATGTAGGAATAAATTATAACCATTCAAAGCTCATAATTTAAACAGTTAGCCTTAGGCACAATCATGAAGTTGATGATATTGGTCTTTGATGTGTCCAGCCTCCACTTCTCTTATTCTCTTTCATTTCAGAGATATTTCTTTTCTCCTCTGAAAGTGAAATAAAATATCACAGACACCAAGAAAGTGGCTCAGGTGATTAGCGTTCTTGGTCACCAGGTTATCACATACTGGGCTAGGACAGGGGAAGATTGCAGAGACAGGAGCCCCGGAGCCTTAGCAACTCTTGGCTGGGCCAGGCACTTGCACAAGAGGAGATTTGTGTTTCTCTTTTCAGATCCGTTTCATTGAGGGAAGATTGCTGTATATTTTTAATTTCCAGAGGGGGTGGAAGGAAGTAGAACGTCACAGAGTTCTAGGACCTACACCATCTGCTAGTTCTGCTGCTTGAACTTTAGAAGGATGTGTGGATGACGTTGCATTCGGCATGTCCCTTTGAAAAATAGTAAATATTTGGAGGCACAAAAATGAGAAGTTCTAGTACCTGAACTAGCAAAGAAGCTGCCATTCTTCCACCCCAAAAGCATAAACTTTGGAATCACATATGAATTCAAATTCTCCTTTAGGCCTTGCTAAATATGCTAGATTTGGACAAGCCCCAAACTCTCTGAACTTGAGTTTCAGTGACCATAACTCAGGGTGGCTGTGAGGACTAACTGACATAAGGTATGCAACGTATGACACAGGGTCCGATGCAGTTGTAAAGTACTAAACGCACAAGAGGAACACCATACTTGTTTGTTTCTACAGGGGACTCTGGTTGTGTACTCTGAGCAGTACCATCTTCCCTTGGGAACTCACTTGTCCTGCGTTACAGCCTTGTGGAGGCACAGAGCCTGCACCTCACGGTCCAGGTCAGAGACTTGATCAAGGCTAGGCCAATCACACTATTTCACTTCCCTGCCTTAATGATTATTCTGGAAAGACCCAGAAAAGCATTTACCGGCTCAAGTTTGTAGGGAAGCATCTTTTCTTCTCAAGTACACAAAATCGATCTCAACACGGAGGCAAACATATCAAAAGACAGTCTTAAGGGTGATTGAAGCTGGTTCTGATTTGATCCCACGGCAGCTTTCCCTCTGCTTTCCTTCATTTCATGAGCACGATTGCCCTGGGTTTCCAGTACTTCCATCCCAGTGTCCTCACTGGTATGGCTTTCTCTCTCTTTCCCCCCAATCTGGGAGGCATAATCTATTTCAGCAATTTTCAGCCCTTTTCATCTCATGACACACATAAACTAATTATTAAAATTCTGAGGCACACCAAAAAATATATTTTTGCTGATCTGACACGCAGAAAAATAGGTATAATATCGCCTCGTTCACACCAGCCTGCTATTGTTGTGTCAGCTGCTGTCATGGTTTTATTTGACAGTCTAAGGGGAAAAAGGTCAGTACCCCTGACTAAAGAGTCAGGTATTGCACGTTTTAAAAAATCTTATGACACACCGGTTAATCACTGCTCTGTTTGCTTAACGATCTGCCTATATTTAAATTAGAAATACCTAACAAAACTCTTCTGCTTCTTTTCCTTTACTTAATACTTATTGTTGCTCATCCCTTTCCTTATACCTCTGTGTTTTGTGGTCTAAGTCTTGGAAAACCAGGTGCTTAAATTCTATAACTCAGCAATAAACAGAGACATGGTGAGTCAATATGAAAACTAGGACTGTAGAAGATTAAATGCATCTATTAATACTGACAAAAATCCCAGTGAAAATCTCTTGGGAAAAGCATATTGGCAGATGTTGAGTTCAATATGAGGGCAGTATATTCCATTTCATGTTTTTTTTGGTTGAGCGAGTAACCATTGACATTGAATACAGTCGAGCCACAGGAAATAATTGAGGACATCAAGTAAAAAAATGTACACATGGAAAATATTTTCTGATATACTTTTTTATTTAGGCAAAAATTCATTTAGTACATTCACAGTGTTGCATAACTACTATATCTACCTAGTTCCAAATATTTTTATATTATTCCAAAGACAGCATACTCATTAAGCAGTTACTCTGGATATAATTTTAATACTATAATCCTTATTGTAATGAGAATTGAGACCTCTCTCTCAAAAATAATTAAATAATAACACTATATTTTTATTTTCAAAAATTTGTAAGATTCATAGGATATGAAAAGGAAATGTTCCCCTTTCACTGAGATCTCTTTCATATTGTTTCTGGTCTCAGTCTGTCATTCCTGAAGTCTGAAATTATAGGTCTGATTTTTCAAAATACAATAAATGACAAAGTTGCATCTTATAGAATATTATTGCAGAAATAAGTGAAAAATATTACACAAGCACTCATGGTACTTCCATTCCATGCATGGAAACAAATAAATTATGTACTAACCCAAAGACAATCAACATTGTAAGACCTGCTTGGCTCCTTGCCTCTTTAGCCATTTTTACCGACAATTACAGGCTATCAGCCTACACTCAGTGGTGAGCATGCTCCAGCTCTGGAACAAAGTGGAGGTGGGGAAGGGGGAAAGAGTAATTTAAGATGAGAAGTTCAACAAGCAGCCATTCTGCATCCCAAGATGAATTATAGAGGCCCCAAGACCCTGTGTTGTATTTCTCTATGTTTGAGTTCCAGATAACCTGTCCCAGTTTCTCTAAGACAGAAGTTTTGCCTTATTTTTACTGGCCCTTGAGCCAGGGCAGCCTCCACATGACTTCCTGCTAGATCTTGGACTCTCTGCAGAAATGGAGAGGGGGACATGTTGTATTTCCATCTTTACAGAAATCATATTGCAATTGGTTTCTCCAGCAGCTTAGGGACTTGGCTGGGGTACGGCAGGACATGAGAATGGAGCTTTCTGTGTAGAAGAAGGTGAGAACTGGTAATAGCCTTTTCTAATTGTGAATGAGGACAGGAGAGTTGTCACCTGGACCAAAGCTGTCTCTCTGTCCCAGAGTGTGGAGTCATTCAAGGGCAATTGTACTCAGAACCTATGTCGCACAGCAGTGTTAAGCTGGACCTAATTTAAAATCTTGTTTGTTACTGTGATGTCTGTAAGCCCCTGGCTGATGCAGCTTTGAAGCCCTCCCATAAGGGGCCCTTTAAAAGCCATGCAAAATTATTTGATAGAACATAATTCTGAAGATGAACACAAAGTAATAATTAGAAAACATATGAAGAAGTATGATCCCATGAGTCCACAGATGAGACAGAGAGAAACCTGAAAGGAAGTTTAAAATAACTGTTTAATTCTTCCAAGAGACAGAGGAAGGACTGGAACTCACAAAATGAGAATGGAAATACTTAAAAAAGGGTTACCTAGAAAACAAGAATTGAACCAAACTATTGAAATTATTGTTATTATTATCACTTAACTGATTAAGGCACAGGTTAGAATAGCTGAAGAGAATTACTGAACTGCCAATATAACATTGAGGATGATTCGGACCAAATTGCAAAAACACAAGGAGATGGGAAATACAAGAAGGAAAGGGGTAGAGAGGATAGAATGAAAAGCTCTAGTATATGTCTGATATGAGTTTCAGAAGAAGAGAATCAGGGAGCAGCAATGCTTGAAAGTGCATACCGATTGTAAAAGGCACACCAAGATACATCATAAAGGACTTAAATAATACCACAGTTAAAGAGAAGTTCATAGAATTCTATCAGCTAGATTACTCTCTCAGGGGAGCTTTCCCCTACTTCCTTTGGAACAAGTTGCTCAAGGAGAAGCAGAACCAAAGACCATATCCATTCGTCAGTCCTGGTTTGGAACAGCCTGGAGGAAAATTCCCTGACCAGTTTTTCTGGTCCCAGTTTCTTACACGCCATCCTCATTTCATTCTATGAAGTAGAAATGCCCTTCCTTTCTGAACTTCTCGTACTGCTTGATCCCATTCTTTCCATCTCTTAATTCCTGTTTTGAGAGGGCTTCATGGTGAAGCAGACCACTGGGGAAGACTTCCCTGGAACACCCCTGCATGTGAGATACACAGGAGTAATAAAGGGTGTGCACACAGACACATGGGATTGTGTATAGCTGCCCACACTCATCACTTAAAGAGAAATTATGAACCAGAGAAGTTGGAAGCCCTATTATTTCTTCGGTGATTGTCTCTCCAGAGACAAGCAGGAATGGAGAGGGAGCTGGAACACTGGTGTATGGAAAAGGCAACTGGGAAGACTTTGGAAACCTCTGCATATACTTGCACAAAAGCTGATATAGGTCATTTAATTGTGAGAGGAAAATGAAAAAATGGAATTTACTGATGCAGGGAGGGAAGAGGGAAAGCACACAGCACTCAAGGTTGTTCAAGAAAAGCTCTGAGAAGGCAGACAAGCACTGGCCTGAACAAAGTGGAGGAGACTTCTGTCACACCATGAAGCATTATCAAAGTGTCAGCACTTAGGGTGAAGTAGCTGTTACCCCTTCAGATGATACAGTCATCTTCTTTGGAAGTTTGTTGTGTGTGTTGCCATAGCGAAGGGTAAACATCCTTTGTGCACGTGCACCGATCAAAGCATGGATCCAGAGAGCCACCTCCTCCTCTGCCTTTCCCATTAGCAAAGTCGCAAAAGTACCACCTGTGTACTGGCATCTTGGGTTTCTCTGAGCAAGATAACTGGAACCAGGAACCAGGCAACAATTCTATGGGAGTGGTTTTATTTATTTTCTGGTTTGGATAGGAATGTTTGAAAGAGATTATTTAATGCTTAGCACAACTTAACAAAAATCTCTTCTTTAGGTTTTTATCTCTGTCTCTCTGTGTGCCTTTCTATCTATCTATCATTCATCTATCTATCTATCTATCTATCTATCTATCTATCTATCTATCTATCATCTATTAGCTATCTGTCTATTTATCTATCATCTATCTATCATCTATCCATCCTATTTATTTATTTTTAATTCCTCTCAACATTTCTGTGCTTTGGACTTAGAATAATCAGAATGCTTTTAAAAGTATATATTTATTGATTTGAGAGAGAGGGAAATATTGATGTGAGAGAGAAACACTGATTGGTTGTACCCTGTAGGTGCCCTGACTGAGAATCGAACCCACAACCTACGTGTGTGCCCTGACCCAGAATTGAACCCATGGCTTCTCTATGTGTGGGGTGGTGCTCTAAGCAACTGAGCCACACCAATCAGAGCTAGAATTTTTAAATTGAATTTATTGGGGATGACACCAGTTCACAAAAGCATACAGATTTCAAGTGCATGACTCAACAAAACATCATCTGCACACTGCATCGTGTGCTCATCAAATCAAGCAGTCTCTTCCATTTAAGAAAATTTAGTGAGATGACCGTTTGCTAAATATATATATTATTAAATTTTATGTTGAACCATGTGCCATTGCCAATATTCAAGTTGTTTTGGGTCTACAAAAATAAAAGGACAATTTCTTAAGATTTAAGTATAAACAATATTGGATGAGTTTTTATGTTAGTCTCCAGTTCCTCCTTTCAAAGGACCTGGTAAACACCTTTGGCAACCAGTGCTCAGAAGACAGTGCTGATACAGCTCCAGGCCTTCCTCTGGATTACGAACTGACTCTCTTCATTTGTATTACAACGTCCGATTCTCTTCAGTTTGTATTACAAAGTTCTTTAGAAACTTTATTGCTGATGTCAAACTAAATAAAGAGATAAAATGAGGCAAATTCAAAAAGCTAAGTTTATTCTGGACACGCAAACTGTAGCAAGATACCAGCAAGTCTGTTGAGGGTTTGGAGTAGGCTGCATTTATAGACAAGGAATGTAGAGAAGAGAAAGTTTAGTTAGAATCTGTTAAAGTAAACAACAAATGGTGACCAGCTTTGAAAAATCCCTGAGCAGAAAAAACTAGTCAGACATGCAAATAAACCTCAATCCAGCTTCTTTTGTGAGACCAACTGATCCAGATTATTTCCTGTTCATGCCTCTGGAAACCATGAGCTAAACTTCCCAAGGCTGACAGGAGGCACCCCAAACAATTCCCTATCATTTAAGAAATTCCAATATTATCAGTCATTTATGGCATATTTTAGACATTTATGAGAAATCAATCTCTTAGGCCTTAATTTTTGTTTACCTGAGGGCACATGTGTGAGATTTTCCATTTTATATCCTCCAGTTCCATTTTCTATTGAAATTCTTCCACCCTGAGTTCCTTGTTTTTCATTAACGTGTTTGCATAAAGTTTGCTGGTAGGTGTGGCAGCGTTTGTTCCTCCACACTAGTCACTGGTATCACCTCCCTGGTCTCCACCCCTGACTTTTGTAGGTATCTGCTGTTAGTACCTGTCCATGCCTTTATCTGCGCTCATACAATCATGTTTAACATCATGTGCACGCACATACACAGGGTTCGCCCTTTGTATGTTTTTTATACAAATAAGGCTGTCCACTCCATATACTTCTCTGC
>VMDR010012495.1:0-26494 GCA_007922815.1 Macrotus californicus | reverse complement strand
CTGGTCCACCTTGATCTCAATGAAGGACATAGGGGTCTTTAGGCATCACTGATAAATGTGTTTGATCAGGTTGGGGCCACTGACTCAGGCACATTCAACTCTCACTGACAGACACACCTGCATGCCCAAGAATCTGAAGGGCCTTCATTCCCACAGTATTTCTGATTTGAGCCATTCCTGGCCTTTTTTTTTTTTTTTAATTTTAGAGAGAGGGGAAGGGAGGGAGAAAGAAAAGCCAAGAAACATTGATGTGGGAGAGAAACATGGATTGGTGGCCCTCCATACTCACCCTGGGGGAACAAACCTACAACCCACACAGGTACTCCAACCAGGAATCAAACCAGCGACCTTTCAGTTCATAGGACATCACTCAGCCAGCTGAGCCACATGGGCCAGGGCACCACTCCTGGCTTCTTAGTCAGAGGTCCTGGGATGAACTTGAGGTTCTTAGGAAATGTTCCTTAACTATATGCCACATTATGTGGTCTAGCAAATTTTTTTGGAGGAAGCCTCCACAGCTTTCATGAGATCCTCTAGGGTGCCTATGATCCTGGAATTCAAGAGCCTCTTGCCCACCATCAATGACAGAGACCACTCCAGCCTGCAGGAGCCTCTGCTCTTCTGGTTTCTTTTGCTGATTGTTCTTGCTGGCTGGGCTGGGCAGGGCTGGACAGGACTGGGCAGAGCAGCCAACGAGAACAACCAGCAAAAGAAACCAGCCTAATCCTTTCTTCCTCTAGATTTTTAAAAAATTTTGTTTTCATGTTTGAGGTCTGGTATACATTATTCTAAACTGTTAAAAGGGGTGAGAACCTTCCACACAGAAGAAAATAGAATTGGTATGCAAAGTAGGCCCAGCCTTGAATAATTAATCCTGATTTGCATGTTCAAATGAGCCTGAGAGCTGCCCCGGCAGCCAAGAGGGAATTCATACGCAGGAAGGTGGAGGGTGGGGTACCCAGTGGGGAAGATTCAGCTTCTCCAGGACCTCCACTGCGTCTCTCAGGTCAATACTAAGGACTACGGGAGCTTGAAAGCCCTGGGTGGTGGGGAATAGAGGCCCAGGGAGGGGAAGTGTTTTGCTGAAACTCACACAGCGAGTTACTGACAGGAAATATCATAGTGGTTAATAGCAGGGGCTCAGGGACTCTTGGACCACCAAGATTCTAATCCTATCATTTACTGGTTATGTGGCCTCAAGTTATTTAACCTCTCTAACCCTCAGTTTCTTCATCTGTAACATGGGGCTAAATAATAGATCACTTTACAGGGTTGTTGTAAGCATTCAATTCAGCGTGCCTGGTGCTTATAAGCATGGCAGAAATGGTGATTATTCTTGCTGTGTCCCTTATCATCAAACTCCCTTTCCTCTTCCTCCTCCTCCTCCCCATCATCACCTTTAGTGAATGGGGCTGTAGTTAAAACCCAGATTTCCTTATTAGTACAACTTATGTGCATCAAAGTCTTGTGGGATCTTTAGTGAGCCTTAGTGTCTACCCCCTGCTAATCACCCTGGATACTATTGCCAGGTAACAATAATAATAGTAATAGTAATAATAACACCATATACTCAGTGGGCATTTCTTCCTAGGTATTTTGTTAAGCATTTAATGAATGTTTAAGCCCCTTGGGTTAATGATTCACAAAGGTCCTGGACCCCAATGTCAAGGATGAAAGGGAGATGCTATCTGATGGGATAGTGTCTTCTCGGAAGTCTGACCAGCAGAGGCTGTAGAGCCTCAAGCCTGACCGACCAGAGCACGTGCCCCTCCTTCAGCCCCAGTGTAGACAGGACCAGTCAGATCATCACAGGGCTGGAGCTGGTCTGGTTGCCTCATGGTCTACAGGTCTGAGACCCACTGAAGCTCATTGAGGAGAATTGACCCCAGGTATGCACCCTGAGGATGAGCCTGTGGCCTCACTGCTGCCACCCTCTTAATGGAAAAGGGATCTCATAGAGAATGGGCCCAGAGTTGCGCCAGTGGGTGGGACCTATGGAGAGACAGAATTTAACTCTAGTTCTGTAGAACAAGAATTCTCTATCTCTTTGTAAAGACAGAATGTATTTCGTTGAGATGAATTCACAGCTACTGAGAGCTTTTCAATAGAGGCCTCTGGCATGTTACAAAGAGGTTAGACAAGATGACGTTTGAGGTCCATAGGTTCATGGAAGTCTCTGTTCTAATCCAGGCTGGGTGATGAGGCTCTCTTGCCTTCAGGAGGCATAGAACCAAGTCTCCTCCCCAAACCCTTGGAAACTCAAGAGACCTCAGCCAGGGAGCTAGGCAGCCCCAGTAACCCATGATAAGATATAGTCAACTCTCTTTTCTCTACCATGAAACCCAAACTGGAAGGATCTTCCCAGATGTATAGCTTTAGCCTTTTGGGGCCTGGGGACTTATTCTCAGGGGCAGCATAAGTTAACGAAAAGAACACTAGACTTAGACTTCCTTCAAGTCCTGGCACTCATAGTTCTGTGACTTTAGGCAACTTGCTAAACCTCCCTGCACCTCAGATTTCTTGGGGTCATGTTGCTCACCTGCTGCATCATACAGAGTAGAGAAAATGCTTGCACGGTGCCTGGCACAGCATTGGTGAATTCTATAGTGTGCTTTTATGTACATAAGCACATTGTAGACATACATATTTACAAGATGGTTGTGCAAACTAAATGAGAGAATACGTGGGAAAGCATAAATGTGATTTTCCTTTCCCCACATCCTTTTGGCTTGTTGGGGGGGTTGCATCGTCTGATGCTTCACTGTAAGTAATCTAACATCTCCTTCAAGCTTTGCTTTCAGAAATCCCTACTTCTGCTTGTTCTGAGAAGGAGACCAACCCAGAACTAGGATCCTTACAGAGGATTTGGAAAAATGCAAAGGGAAGAGAGTCTCTCAATTAGTAATGACACTGCCCGCAGATTGATGTGAGGGAAAATTTTAAGCATCTGTTGTAAGATCTCAGGTCTCTGGAGCCTCAGGGCAATTTGATGTTCTAAGAGAAGAATGTAGAAGTAGAAAGAGTGAGAAGCAACAGAAGTGCCCTTGCCCTTTACTACCAAATTCCCTCTGCTTTGGTTTTTTTATCTCTGAAATGGGGGTAATACATTCTGCTTCTCAGGATTTTGGTAAGGATTCTAGGAGATGACTGGTGGAAACATCTAACTTGATGCCTAGTTGGCACTCAGTATATGCTTGTGAATATGAACCTGGATAGGCAAACTTTCTTGATAGGCAGGCGCTAACCCTTTAAACATTCAAACACTTAAAAAATTATTTTGCTGCAGATCTTTATGCCTTTCTTCACCAGAGGGAACTGAGTATGATTTAACCTTCTCTTGGGGACTCCTGGTTGTTGTTATGAAGAGCAGCACTGCTCAGAGCGGCCCTGGGGAGGGTGGGTCAGGCGGAGTGCTTCCATGGTAAATGGCCCCAGAATAAACTTCTGCCTCATCCCTTGTGTTGATGTATCTGCGAATGGTAGCTTTCTCTACAAATTGAATTGATTGCCTCTCTTCTGTAGGCTGAGAAAAGAGCATCCAAAACTTTTGTGAGGATAAAATATGTGGGTCTGTGGCAGTGCTTTTGGCTGGTTGCCATCTTGTTTGTTTCCTTTCTTGTACCTGGATGTTGTCTGGACCCACGTAGTGCAAATTATGACCTCTCCTCCAGTTGGAAAACAAATTGTGCAATCTTACACTGCTCTCTGATGCTTATCTGAGAGCAATGCCAACTAATATCAGGAACTGTTCTTTCGTGTCCATGCCTATGTGCACAGTGGTATACGGCTGAGATACAGCTCAATTCAGAAGTTACTGTGGTTCGGTTGACTTATCTGTATCTGGCACTTGTACTTGAAGGAGAACATTATCTGGAAATCTCTGACTTGCAAATTCCTAAGCTACTAACCTTGTTCACAAAATCAGACAGTCAATCTATCTTCTATGAGCCTCTGGGAAGTTCTATGCTTCTGTAAATAAGAACCTCAGGCAATCACGGGTACATGAAAGCCTGACTTGATGCCCTGAGCCTTCCATAGTCATGGTCCTTTGCTCTCTACTTGCCTCATTTACATCCAGAGGGATAGTGTCTGTTTTGAGATGGTATTTCCTGCCAGGGGGTGCTATGATTTTTATACATCGAGGTATGGGTATACAAAGGTACATGTACCCGTGTATTGCTCAAAGGACACACACAGTCACCCACACAGACCCTAGAGAAATCCACCTGCTGCGTGCATGATACAAGTCTGCACACAAAGCTGCCTAGGTGCATTTTCTTCACCTGGCTCCCTTTCTTTGCCTGGCTAACTCTTCCTGATCTTCAGGCCTCAGCTTACATCACACTTCTTCTGAGAAGCCTTTGTTAATTTTTCTTAATTTATGTTCTGTGTCCCTTTTATGTACCCCCAAAATACTCTCTCCTGTTCCCATTTTAGCACTTGCGTGCTTTACTGTATTGGATATTAATTGATATATAGAGTCCCCCAACAGGCATTAGCTCCCTGAGTAGAGATGCTTTTAAAGATTTTTATAACCATTGTAACTTCACATTGTCTAGTACATAATAGGTGGTCAATAAATACTGTTGCATGGATACAAGAAACAGTCATACAAATTTAAACAAAACCATAAAATCACTCACATATACTCATTATCAGATATATAAACATATACACAAATATGATACAAGAAGTGAACTTACACACTGTTACCCTCTTTCCCCCCTCCAGGATCTATGTGCAGAAGGCAGACACACACTCCCTCAGGCACAGAGATGCCAACATCCAAATCTGGCCCACCCTGGTACTAGCATACACATACCCACAAGCAAAACACACACACACACACAAACATACATGCACCTCAAGGTAGGTATTTTCCTTGCACTTGTACTGACAACCTGTGCATGCAAATTGGGTTTTCAGAACGTTCTAATCCTTTGTTGACATTTATTGAGACAAAACAGAGGTGGGCAGACACAGTCTTTCAGTGGGGCTGATGGGCTTTGCTGCGATGTAATGTCAGAAACTGTTGATGCAGAATTAATGCTCACTTTTACGAGTTTATCTTATGTCATAGAGCTGAAAAAAACCTCGGTGTAAATATTCATCATATGGCTTAATTGGTTTGATGTACTGTAGCAACAAGCACCGTGCCAGACGCTTGCTATGGAGGCCTCCGCGTTGTTTCAAAGTCTTTATTATTATGACAGCAAAGTCTTGTTCATTAAAGTTTCACAATCCATTTTCATTAGGTTGAAGCTGAGTCTGTAAATGAACAGTTGCTCTGAAAAATCAAGCCCTCACAGTTCTCGCTGGGGAGGCAGCGCGTCTGTATTAATTATCAGGACGCGGGTGTCGATCGACGATGTTAATTGCACTGATGGCTCGTTATTTGGGGAATTGCCATGCATTTCATGCAGGGATAATAAAAATGAATTTTTAAACAAAGAGACTTAAAATAATATCGAATCTGCAGAGAATACCAACATCAAAGGCTTATCTCAAAGCTTTGAATTTTATCTTTGTGGTCCAAAATGTTAAAGAGGCGCCCGCAATGCAGTTGGTTCCAGTTTGCAGTGAAGGAAAACAAAACAAGAGTTAATTAACTGTTATTACAAACCTTTTCAACTTTAATTTGACTTTCAAATATTAGCATTTATCTATGAACTGTGCTTCTGGGTTTGACAAATTAGTTTTCACAGAACAAGTTTAATTAGGCATCATTGTGCTTTTATGTCAGTTTTCAGAGCTCCAGACAATGAATGGATTAACTTATTAAAAGTCATCTGTTTAAAAGACTTTGTCAAATGGCAAATGGGTGGGCAAAGTTGCTTGGCTTTGCAAGGAGATGGGGGAAATGATATTGCCGGTTGGGTGTCGGGGATTGTAGATCAGATGACAAGAGGCTCAGCATCCCGACCAGCTGAAGCCTGCTTTCGGGGCACCTCCACCTTCTTGCCCCTTCAGGTGGTGAGGGATCTGTGATCCTCACACCAACACAGTGCTCTGCAAAGCTGAGTCGAGGAAGGCACTATCTCTGTTTTAGAGAAAGGAAATGACTCAGAGAAAGCACTAACCACAGCATTAAGTTCTGTTCACGTGGCAACCTGCACTCGACGATGGATTATATTCCATGATCCTCTAATCGACAGGTCGGCAAACTTTTTCTGTCAATGTCACATATGCTCAACTCTGCCATCGTAGTGTGAAAACAGTCACAGGAAACAGGTAAACGAGTGGGAGCTTCTGTGTTCCAGTAAAACTTTATATGCCACGACAGGAGTTTGGAGCCGTCCTGGTCCTAGGGTCCTGGTTTGCTAGCCTTGCCCTAGTTGAATGCCACATGTTGACCTGGCTATGCCAACCAGAATACATTCAACAAAAGGGAAACTCTACTCCACCATTTTCTCCTAAGAAGGACCCATGACTTCTCATTCATCATACATTTTTCTGACTCTCATCTAAGGCACTAGGCATTGCTAGACAAATAAATATATAATTTTTTAAAGGTGTCCCGACCTTGAGTAGGTTACATTTTAAAGGCAAAGCTCTTTCTTTGGGATCTGCTATGATAGTGCTAGGACTTACTTATTTTGGCTTATTTAATTAGATGACTAATCTGTCAGAGATTGGGTTTTTATGAGATTGGGCCCAGGATTAACCTATAAATACATCTGTGGAAGGAAGCCATTTCTTATTATTGCCTTTGCAGACCATGGAAGAGAACAACACATTATTTGCTTAGAAATAAGGGAGCAGCCACTAAGGTCAGCTGGATCAGCATTAGTAGGAACACCTATAAAGAAAGTTCAGGATGGGACCAAGGGGGCTTCTGCCCATGGAGAGCTCATAGTCTATATAGGAGACAGACCTATTAATTTGTAGGAGACAGGCCTACAAATAAGAGATTTTAAGATGGACTTTGAAGAATAAATAGGAGTTTTCTAGGCAGAGAAAAGGGGTAAAATTCATGGCAAGTACAAGGGAATGTCAATGGTAACACGCAAGGCATGAACGATTGCTTTTGATGTGGCTGAAGCATGGGAGTGTGAAGGAGGGAAGGCATGCATTTGCTACTTTCACACCACTGAGGGGCTTCACACTTGCTATTCTTACTCTGAAAGTGATCTCCCCATTGATATCCACATGGCTTGTTCCCTAGATTCCTGTAGTTCTCTCCTTAAACAGCAACTGCTCACAGAGGTCCTCCTTGAGCATTATATTTAAAATAGTATCCCCCACTCTGTCTCCCTGTCCCTTTGTCACTTTATTTTCTTCTTAGCACTTGTATCATGTGGTGTCTTACATATTTAATTTGCATTTTGTTTGTGACTCCCAACTCAAGTGTAAGTTCCCTGAAGGCAGGGTCTTAATCCATGGTGATTTCTCCAGTGTACTCAGCATGTGGCACAGCATCTGCACAGAATCAGTGCTCAGTAACTGATCAGATATCTATAAGATAGGCACTGGGACAGGGCTATTGCTTGTCCTGGAGGTACTCACCATCCAGTTCATTCACACAGCAAGCGGTCACAACAAAGTGTGCTAAAAGTTAGTACAGACAATGGCTTTGAACTCAGGTTAAGGAGATTGGCTATTATTCCATGGGTGATGAGGTTGCCATAGAGACCTCCTAGACAGAGGAGGGGCAGGACTGGATTTAAGCATTAGTATCTCTGCTTATTTCCCCAGGAACCATAAGGAGCCAAGAAAAGGTATGTCTGTCCAGGCAAGGATCTAAGTGGCTCTCCACTTCCCAGTGCAGCGTGTTAGGGCAGAGCATGGTATGACCTTGAAGATTGCCCTGGAAACTCCAAGATGTTCATTGCTGTGACTCCGAGACTCCTCACATGGGTCCTGGGGGTGGAGGCTAGGGCCAGAACTAGGATGAACAAGGGAGGCAAGCAGGGTGCAATACTGAAGGGATCACTCCCTCTTATGTGCTGCTCCTGCACCTGCCTGAATCTCAGTGGGAGCACCTCCTTATACATCTTGCTCTCGGCTCCTTTCCTTCCTCCCCTTCTCCCAGCCCTGGGGAGGAGGCTGGTCCAGAAGGGGCACAGTCTACGTGGCAGGGCCTTTTAACTCCTGTTCGGCATGAAGGAACAGAAGTCTAGAAGGAGATCTGGACTTGCCTGAGTTGAAATTGTGGAAAGAATAATAGGCTCAGGAACTGTGAATCTTAAGGAAAGAGGGAGGATAGGAGGCAGATCTCAGAGGTCTGGATACTAGCCCTGGGGCCATGGCTGCCCCACTCTATCTCTCTAGCTTCTGCTTCTCGAGCTCCCAACTTTTGGGATCAGTCCCCACCCTGTCCCCCTCTAGATTCTGCCTGCCCATGTGTCCAGAATAATGAGTATCCTGGGCAGGCAGGATTAAAATAGCTTTGGTTTACCTCCACCCTTGCTGAACATGGTGAACTTCTGGGAACTGCACACAGTCTCCCTCCTGGGGTTCTCAGCCGAGCTTCTGCTTGCTCCTCCTCTCTGTTCCCCTGCCCTGGGCTTGCTTACGCTAAGGACTTGGCTTTGGTTTAGCTGGAGGCTCACCCTTGGCTCCCTTGGGATGGGCTGTCATCCTTGGGTTATCCCTCCTGAAGATGGGTATCCACATGCTTGGCCCTGTATCCTGGATTCCCCAGGGCCAAGTTTATGAATGGGAAATGTCTACTTACAGGTGCCTCTGATGTCCAGAGACTTCTGAGCCTCTTGGACCCTAAGTTTCAACTGCCTTGGAGGCCAGGCCCTGGAATGTATCCAAGATCAACTCAGTCCCTCCAGACCTTTGTGAGCCCTGGGAGGTTACTATTAGTGTTATACTTTGGTGGTACACTCGAGGCATGAGAATTATAGGCTGGCCATAACACAACAGGAAAAGGGGAACATCAGGCAGTATCTTGTGGATAGAATGGGGGTGAATAAACAAAACCACAGTCAGGAAGTCACTAACTGTGCTTGAGATAAGTTGAACAGCCTTCTTTCAGGCTTCCTGTGTTTAATATTGCCTCAGATATATCTCCTACTGTCACTCCCCAGGAAGTGACTCCATGAGAATAACAAAATAATTTTGTTTTCTCTCGATGGGAATCTTTCAAAGGTAATTTTACCATTGCCATTTCACAGATGTGAAAACTGAGGTTTGGAGAAGAGGTAAAATGATTTAGACAGCTGGTAAGTTACCAGTCTGAGCCCAAGACCATGCTCTTTCATGGCTTCCCACACTGACCACACCCTGGAACCCATGCCAGGGGGATTCAAGCCCAGGGCTATCTAGGGAAGCTAAGCACACTGGGCACCGTCTCATTACCTTGTCATTCTCAGGGATGACAATGATGTCTTGGTGCGTACGTACAAATGACACCTAGCTTCTCACTGCTGTATTCCTGAGCACAAGCACTTGTTCATTTCTATAAATGTTAACATCTCAGGATGTATTTTGACACACTACTAAGATAAGTGCTAGAGCTGACAATAATAATGTATAATTTATGTCTCTCATATTACCTTCCCATCACTGTGCTTACATTATTACATAAATTAGTTTAATGTATCTGACATTCATCAGATAATTTAAGCATTTGTTCTTTTGTCTCTGTCTCCTGCTCACAGGCTTCTGGGCTGGAGATCATGGCACCATTTTGGCACTAATTTGCAGGAATGCTGGGAAAGTTATGGCAGACTGTCCTGACATGCATAGGGGAGATCTACTTTCTGTGTGAGTGAATGGGCCATAGCGAGCAGACAGCCCTGGAAGAAGCACTTCCCTCGGAGGTAAGTTGTAAAAATGGCTACGGATACTTCCCACCCTAGTACGTATACTCCTGTGTATTATGCTGTTAGAACTCCTCCCATCAAGCACTAGAATCTATTTCTCCACCTTTTGAATCTGGGACTGGCCATGAGTCCAGCTTTGGCCAGAGGACCAATAGCAAACTTATGCACAGTGACTTGCCTTCTTGCTACTTTTGGAAATCTGCACTTACCATCATGTGAACAATCCCCCAATAGCCTGTGAATGATGACACCCATGACCCAGTCACATCTCTTCCCCTACTGATACTCAGCCATTTGCCAGACATGTGAATGGAGCCACTGGCTGCTGGCTGAGTGCAGGCACATGGGTGAGCCCCCACAGAGGCTGGTGGAAGAACTGGCCAGCAGATCCCAGCCCAACTGCTGATCCACAGACTTCTGAGATAACTGCATGGTTGTTATTTTAAGCCAATAAATTTGGGGTGATATGTTACACAACAGAAATGACAGAGTGCTGAGGTTGATTGATAGGGGAGTCCTACTTATAGTTGTTAAAGGGCAGATATTTTTCGAGTTCTTGCTATGTCTCCGGGCTGGGCCAGGCACTTACCCTGGTAATACTACTTTTAGTCCCTACACTGATGTTTTGTGTGTGTGTGTGAAGTTGGCACTTTTATCATTTCTACTTTAAAGACAAGGAGACTTGAGATTCAGAATAGTTTTTAAAGATTTTATTTATTTTTAGAGAGGTTAAGGGAGGGAGAGAAACATTGATGTGAAATAGAAACATCAATTGGTTGCCTCTTGCACATGCCCAAATGGGAACCAAACCCAAAACCTAGGTATGTGTGCTGACTGGGAATTGAACCCACGGACTTTCACTTTGTAGAACAATGCCCAACCAACTGAGTCACACTGGTCAGAGTGAGATTCAGAATATTTAGATTGTGAGCCCAAGATCACAGAGCTAGTGAGTGGTAAAGTCAGAATTCAAACTCAGGTTTATCTGCCTGAATACCCCAACCCTGATCATTTATTGGAATTTTTAAAGGAAGAGAAAAGTTAGGAGTGATTAATTCTGACTTTGCATTTTCCCTGGTGAAGGACAACCACAAAACAACTCTAAGTGTTTGATATGATGATAGTCCAAGGAACATCGATACCTTGCCATTTGCAAGGCTTTTTTACTTGCATTATCTCATTAATTAATTAACCTAACCCTATGGATTCAATACTGATGTCCCTTTTTCTAGATGAGGCAAGTCGATTCAGAGGCGTTAAGGAATTTGCCCCACCTAAGCCGGGGAGCCAGGATTGAGCTCAGAATTCCTGAATTCAAACCCCATGCCTGCTGCCCTGAGTCAGGTATCTCCATTTCCAGTTTTCCTAGTGGGACGTCAGGCTGGGTGCTTCACCCCCAATGATCTACTTATTGCCTGATGCGAAGACTGTAGATGCAGAGATACTGCCTGTGTGAAGGGCCCTGCGCGAGGCCCTCTCAGATTGCCGAGACAAACATCACTTAGTGCCTGCCCTCACAGAGCTTACTCTCTGGCCGGCGAGGCAGCGTTCTGCAGGGTGGGATGTCTGGGCCTGCGCAGTGCTGTTTGTGGCGGGGTGCTGTCACATGGTCTGTTTACCGCCTCCTTCTTCTCTTGTGGTGCTAATATGTGTCCACCTAAATAAATCAGCATGTCCATTTTCACAGTCGATGCCTGTGACCCACGGGTGCCCCATGAGACCCCTCCAAAGTGCATCACTCTGCTTTCATGTCCACAGGGAGCAGTCGAGGGTTTAAAACGGAAACGTCCAGCATTGACAAAGATCTGGAGAAGCCGATAGAATTTGTGAATTGATACAAATTTTTCTGGAGGGCAGTTTGGATTGGGCAACCATTTTATCCTCAAATTCTAGGAATTTTTTCAAAGGAAATTACCTACCATAAAGATGTGCAAAGATTTAGTTATACGATTTTTAATGATGATGTCATTCAATTGAAAATAACCAAAACGTCCAGTAGCAGGCACTGATTAAATAAAATATGACACACTCACACAATATACTGTTAACCGGTGAGTTAAAATAATGCAGTAGATGAATAACATGAGACCATGAAAAGAAAAGGCAGGTTATAAAAATTATATTGCAGTATGAATTCATGTAAACAAAGTATGTACAGGAAAATGCTGGAAGGTTATGTCCTACAGCGGTAACGATGGCTATTTCTGGTGGAGAGATTAGGAAGTTAGGAGTATTTTTTATTTTTTTCTGTTTGTTTGTTTGTATTTTTTTCATTTTCTTCATTGGTGGTGACACTCATGTTCTAGTTTTAAGTTCCATTGAAAAGTAGATGCAGAATTTAAGAAGTGAGGGGTGGGAGAAACACTATCAAGATTTATGTATCCCATTCTTTCTGCTCCAACCCCAAATTTATCTGGGCTTCTTACTCTCAGAGCTCATGTTGTCCCTTATTTTGATTCAGAACAGACCTGATCATTATTTAGTTCGAGGAGAAAAGGCTTTGGTGTCAGGCAGATGTAGGCTTAATCCTACCCTCTTATTACTGAGTGATACTGGGCAAGTCACAGAACTTCTCTGAGCTTCCATTTCTTTATCTGTAAAGTATGAATATACAACCTGGCTTGCAGCAATGTTGAGAGAATTAGACATACTCAGTGGAAAGAGACAAGCATAGTATCTGATATATGGTAGGTGATCAATAAATTGTTATGTTGTTGTTTTGATATCATTATTATCACATAAAGGAACCAGAGAGTATGGATACTATGCCCATTTTTTTCTGGTGGGCAGATTGAATCAGCAATAGAAATGGACTTTGGCAGTGTTCCAAGGGCCGTAAGGGAATGCTGGTTGGCTGTTGAGCCCAGGTTATCTCCTCCTTGGCAGTGGCATTGTAAACAGGCTCCTACACCTTTCCCAGGGCTCAGCTCAAAGCACCTTTCCTCTGGGAAAAAGCTTATTTCCTTTTACAGAGAGGTCATGTGTAGGAAGGTGCACCATTCTCTCACTGTAAATGTGATTTAGCCCAGAGTGTCCCTTGTGCTCCAATCGGCACTGCATGCCTGTGCTGATGGCAGAGGTTGGTAATTGATCATGATGCTCTTTCTTAGGCACTTTCTTTTTTGAGTGTAGGCACAGTGTTGGGGAGTGTTCTCCACACAAGTGTTTTCTTGCGGCTCTTGCCAATTAATCAGAGGCTGCAAACGATGTGACACCCATTTGCTTCTTTCAGATGAAAGCAAGATTGGGGAGTGCGTGAGGTGTTGAGGGTTCATCTATTTCAACCTTTTAATTTACTTCTGGGAGGTTTTCCTCTTCTGGACCTTATTTTCTCCACTGCTTCAGTGAAGTCCTAGGAATAGATCAGGGCTGGTGATAGGTTTTCTTTCACGGGTTTTGATGAATCAGTATCTCTACAAAAAGTATTTTGTGCGAAACCATGCAGAGGCTGCATTCAGACTTGGCTAGAGGTGGCACTGTGTGGATTAGTGGTGATGCCGGTGGCATGGAAGGGGACATGGCAGTGGTAGGTGTGCTAGGTGTTTGTCAGTCCTGGACTGGATGGTTTCTAGTAGCACTGAATGTCTACTTTTCTAGGAAACTAGAGGGGGAGTGACTGGTCCACAAGAGTTTATGGCAGAGCCAGGCCTGTGACCTGGGGCTCCTCATCTGCTCTTCCACAAACACTGAAATTTGACATCGAGTCTCTGGGCAGCAGGAGTATTCCTCAAGAGGACACAAGTTCTCAGGAATGGACAATGTCAGTCACTACCTTCCCTGGAACTGAGTGTGGTTGCCTCAGGGGGACTGTCTACTTTGCCTGATAGCCTTGACCAAAGCAGTGGGCCCCGGAGCTGGGGACCAAGCTGCTGCTCCAGGCTGCCCGGGGCTTCCCTCTGGCTCCTTTCTAAAAGGCTTGGAGAAGTAAGTGATTAGGTTCCAAAGCCTTTCCCCTGGGGTGGAGCTGGGGGGTAGGAAACATTTCCCAGAGTGGGGCTTTGGCTAGTCAGGGGGCTTAGCTAAGAGCTACAGGGAAGCAGCAGGGGCTCCTTAAATATGCAGAGGGAGCAGCTGCCTTTGATCTCTCCAGCAGCAGAAGCAGCCACTCCCCGCTGAGCTGGAGTGTGCATGTGTGCTTGAGGGTGGCATGTGGGTATGGGTTAACATGTAAATGAGGACAGACTGGACCCCAACATGGCATGGTACATGCATGTGTGCATGTACAAGTACTGCTACAGGTTCACATGTGTGTACATGTCTGCATATGTGTGCCTGTATCTGCATGTGAGAATTTTCAAGTATGTATACATGTGTATACCATGTGGTTTATTGGGCTGAGCACATGTCTGCACATTAGTTTATCTGAGATATCTCTGTAACACAATGGTATTAATTACCCAGCAATTCCCATGTGGGACAACTTATTCCCAGCATTGCTGCTGGAGCTACCACAGCAGCTGGTCCTGCCTCCTGCCCAATTTAATTTGTCAAGGGAGGAGTTGTTCTAGTACCCACTCACCGGGTCATGGTCATGGGTGGTCATGAGATGATTTGTAGATTGGGTTACTATTCACACCTTCACTGTCTCCTTTCCCTTATTGCTGTCAAGAATGGCTGAATGACCTCCTTTGGCCAGTGGAAGGAGAGCCCAGGTGACATATGGCACACTTGAGCATATGTTCTAGTGTCCCTTGCATGGCTGGCCACCTCTTCTCCTTTCTCTCTGCCATGAGACTTGCAATACTTAGACAACAGCTGTTTTGTCACCCTGGGTCCCAGAGCCATCGTCAGCACGTGATAAACCTGTAGCACAAGTAAGAAATAAATCCTGTGGGAGTAAACCATGGAGATTTTAGGGGTTTTTTTTGTTGTTGTTACTATAGCATAACCTATCTTAAGCTGACTAAAATAAAGGGGCACCTAGATCAATTGTCCTACCCCTTGGACTCTTGGTCTTGAAATCAGAAAGTGCTCATAGTAATTTCTGTCTGCCATGACCGGTGCCATGTTTCTCATACGTGGGTAAATGTCATAGTTCCCACATTTGGCTACACACTTCTTTTGTGCAAGGCCAACACTGGGAGAAGTAGAGACCAAAGTGGGCTATGAAATTGATAAAGCCCATGGTTCTGAGTTCAGTTGTTCCTGGGGCTCAGTTGCATCCTTGTTCTGCACCCAGCTTCACGGTCCCATCTTATCTTGATCAACAATAAATTCCCCTTCCAGTTAAAGACAGTGTGAGTTGACTTCCATCACTTGCACCAAGACTCTAACGTAACATGCACAATTTTGTGTGACTGTGCACACGGGTACATTGCATTTGCTATGTTTGCATGTATATTTGTGTGCATTCATATATATGCTGACATTTGTGGAATATGTGTCTGTGTAGCCTGTGTATCTGTGTGTGTCCTGTCCTATGAATCCTATGCACCCATGTATGTATGTATGCATGTTTATGGTATACACATATGTGCCTGAATTTGCCTGACATATAGTAAGTGTTCGATAAATATTTTTAAAATATGAGGGGGAACCCCCCCAAAAAGCAAGAATTTATTTATAAAAATTGTGTGTTTATTCTTACATATTTAAACTTCAGTCACCTTCAAAGTACTCTCCATTTGATGCATTGTACCTATTGAGGCCCACTGCTCAAAACAGTTTTTGAACTCATCAATTTTTATGTCTTTTAGTGCTTCTGCTTTTTTGTTTGTTTGTTTCACCTCTTCCACATTGGGGAAATGTTTCCCTTTGAGGAAATTTTTCATCCAGGGAAACAAAAAAAAGTCACTCAGGGCAAGATCAGGTGAATAGGGAGGGTAGGGCCCTGGAGTCATGCTGTTCTTGATCAAAAACTGCTGAACACTCAGCTTGGTGTGGGCAGGTGTGCTCGTAAATCACCCATCATGAAATGGACAAACACGTTAGAAGAGTTTTCAAAAAAATTCACCAAAGCCAAACAGAGCCTCTCACAACAGCTCCAGCTGGTTCACTGATACAGATGGGTTCCTAGAATACACACCTAGCGGGGGAAGCCTATTTGTGGGCCCACCCTCCAGAAGATAATTCTGGTTTTTCTTTTTTTGGGTCCCCCCTCATAAGTATACTATATTACAACAGAATATACGTATGCTTTTTTAAAAATTCAACCAGTGACTTAGAATGATGTGGGGAAGAGGAGTTGGTTATGCATGGTGGTGTTCTGCTCGGACATCTGCTGGCTGCGCTTGGACTCGGGGTGGGGACTCCTCTCATACTTCCCATTCCTTTCCAAAGGTTTACACAATGCATCACAGGTTGTCCCTTGGTGTTCTACTTGGCTGTACTTCATCTTACGTTGATCACTTGAGAGGAAAAAACAACCTGGGCCCACGTACCTGGTCTCTGGTGGTGCTGGGACAGGCACTGTGTAGGCTCAGGAAAGGCCACGGTTTCAGGAGGTATTCCTGGAGGATCACTAAGGTGTGGGTCAGAATGGCTAAAGTCACACCCAACCCTCTGTTGGAGCTCTGGGTCAGGTATTGATTGTTGTAACAGAGAATTTTAATCAACAGACTTTCTGCATTTGACTTTGTCAGTGTTATGATTAGATGGTTTGGCAGAATCTTGGGACTTGAATTTTGCTATTTGCACTTTATTGTCATGTGTTAGGAAAGTATTTTGAACTGGTGAGGTGGAAAGATTGAAGAGACAGCAGTGAAGGGCAATGGAGGTGAGATGCAAGATTGCTACAAAGAAGGGAAGCATCACACTTGGGGCTTTCTGAGTGAGAACCAGGGGCTTTTGGGGCTTGAAGGAACTTTGAAGATTAGCTGGTCCAATGCCACCCTCATGCTCAAATTCTCTCCGTAAACTGTAATGACAATGACTGTAATAATAGCTACTATGCTGAGCTCCTACCAGCATCACAGGAAGTTGTTCTAGTAAGGCTTGATAGGTTGCAGGGAGTGGAGACCCACCCAAGATATCTCATGTCTCCTTTCCTCTCCTCCCTTCTTCCTTCTTTCCGCCCATTTCTCTCCTTCCATCTCTCCATCCTTCCCCCTACTCCAGTGCTAACTGTAAAGAGTTATTTATCATTACTTACCTTCAACCTGTGTTTTTTGTTTTTTGTTATTTTCTTGGGTCAATAAAAAACAAGCCCAAACCTTCTTCCATGGGACCACCCTGCAGAGGTGTGAACTCAGGGTTTGTGGTCCACAGAGCGGCATTTTCTCCAGACCCTTTAGCTTCAACCCTTCCTCCTGTGATCCCATTCCAAGCCTCTCCCTAACTTGTCTTCCTCAGACAAATCAAACTTGTCAATTTCTCTCTTCAAGTATGGCTCCCAATTCTTGACTCTTTCCTTTCTGGTAGGGTATGGTGAGAGCCAAGCTACCAGAGAAAATTGTTATGACCCATTTGTGTCCTTGAAACACTTCTGAACCCAGTGCAATCTTTGTGAAAAAAGGTCCCTGGAGTCACTGGGGACCTCAAATTTAGTCAAGATGATCAGTCATCATCAGTTCTGGAATGTTCAATGTGGTTTAATTTAACTGATTCGGCAAACATTTAAAGCGTGAATTTTGGAGTCAAGTGGACCTAAGTTTAGATTCTGGGTCTATTGTTTCTTAGTTGTCTGATTTAATACCAAGTGATTACTCTGAGCTCCAGTTCTTCTCGTCTGACTTACAAGGGCTGTCATACCCGACTTGTGAGTTTCCCATGAAGGTGAAATGAAAACACATGTGTGAAACACTTAAAACAGTTCTTCAACCAATCACCCAGTCATTGATTAATTAATTTCTTTATTCATGCATTTATTCACTCATGTGGTAAGTGGTTTGTGGATTCACTGGGGACCATATAATGTCTTGGCCTTGACAGAGTTCAAAGTAGTATGTTCCTGTCTCATACACAGAGAATATTGCCCTGTTCACCTCCCACATGCATCTTGTATGTACCCAGGGTGTGGGTAGAGATATAAATGAATGAATAAAACAGGGCAACTTCTCTCAAGGAACTGAGGTTTTAGGAGCAGCACTATGGCATTATGGGACTGAGGAAGAGGCTGACCAAAGTTTTTAAGCTTGAATTTTAATTTGACACTGGATCTACAAAGACACTAAAAAACTTGACTTTCTTGGTGACTAGGATGCTGATAGAAGACAAGGGTATGAACCGAAACAGAAGTCCAGTTTCTCAGAGAGTCTAGCAAAGAGAGAGGACCTGAATCAGTAAGAATGGATAGCTTGAGTCAGCTCAGACTAGATCAAAAGGGAAGTATGGGGAGGGGAGGTGCATTGACTCTGTTCCTGAAGGTCTAACTCTGGTTTGTGCATTCATTCGTTAATCCAAAAACACTTATTGAGAGTCTGCTATGTGCAAGGTATAGACAATGTGCCGGTATAGATCCCTCCCTTAATGTTTTCACAATATAATTGGCAGGAGGAGGAATTTGCCATTACAACCCAGTATAATAAATGCTAAGATAGGGGAGGGTTGTCACAGGAGCTTCCTATGTTATGAGAATATTGGGAAGGACCATCATTCTCCAACCAAAGCAATGGTTCTCAACTGGAGGTGATTTTGCCCCCAGGGGACATTTAGAAATGTCTGGAAACATTTGGTTGTCACAAATGGGGTGAGGACTTACTACTGGCATCTAGAGGGTGGAGGCTGGGGGAGCTATTTAATGTCCTATAATGTACAGGAAAGCCTCCCATTACCAACAAAGGATCATGTGGCTCAAAATGTTAATAGTGCTGCTGTTAAGAAATCCCGATCTAGAGGGATCATGTAAAGTTTCTCCAAAGAAGAGATACTAAGCTGGGTCCGTAAGGATGAGAAATTAACTGGATAAAGAATGAAAGAGGGACAACATATTTAAACACCTGGAGACAGGAGAGAGTGCAGAAAAGCAAAGCAAGAGCCAGGAGAGGGAGGGGAGAAACAAAAGGGAGAGGGAGGACTGATATTGTTCTGAGAGTATTAATGCAGTGAGGACATAAGGCATCAGGAAAGGAAGAATAAGAGAGTAGGACCAATTAATAGTAGTGTATGGTCTGAGAGGAATACTTAACTCTCCGAGTGAAGAAAAGAAGCCTGGGCTATGTGGTTTAGACTCTCACACAATAGCAGCTTTAGGATATTTCAACTGCTTGTAAAATGGATTGGGTGTCACTGGGATATTTGGAAGTCATATCAACAGCTCTAACATAGAGGAAGCTCTGATGTGAACACTCTTGGCACTAGGCGCAGCTTATTTTCAGGGTCGTAGCCTGGACATTGTCTGGAGGTTTGAGAATGTCTCTAGGGTAATGTTGAATTCTATTTCCTCAACAAGGGTTGTTAGAAGCTTTCTCCCTTGCTTAGTCTTCATGGGCCTGGGCCTTCTGGGGATGCTTAAGATGGATCCAGAAGTAGCTAGTTCTCAGAAGAAACCTGGAGAATGTGGGTCCAGATAAAGGGGGCCCATCTGGACTCCAAGAGTTGGAAGAGCCTAGGGAGCCCTTTGCTGAGAATGCTGGTCTAGCATGAAGGGGGTCATTAGGAAGTGGATCCCAGGTGCCCTCAGGGAATCTGATAGGACAATCCAGAATGAAGACCTCTGGGTCTCTCTGGAGGCACCTGTTATCAGGGGCAGCAAAGGCAGCAAATCGAAGAAAATGGAATGACACAGGGTCAAACTTCCCCTGTCTGCATCTCCTCTCCTGTTTCCCTTTTCTGTCTCTGACTCTGACCTTTTGTCCTTGTCTTTCCTCCCTTTTTACTGCCTTGATCCTCTTTGTTGAAAGTGAGTTGAAGCCAGGTCATAAATGCCAAATTAAAGAATTGGATTTTATGTTAAATTTATCTGTTAGTACACTCGGCAAACATCTGTCAATTTTTGGTTCCTTGCACAGTGAGTAACACATATTAAATGCTCAAAAAATATTTGTTAAATAAATGTGTGGATAAATAAATTTAAGTCTTAGTTTAAATGTCATCTCCTTGGTTAGGGCTCTTTCTGACCAATTTATGGACAATAGTCCTGTATTCCAAGTTGATCTCTGTACCACATTGCTTCATTTTATTTTCTTCACAATACTTTCAGGGAACTGAAATTAAATGAAAATATTTTGATGGTATATTGTGGTCTGTGTCCCCTACTAGAATATAAACTCTGGGAAATCAGGTAATTTATATTGTTCAATTGGTCTCCCTAGTGCCTGGGAGAATATCACACACATAATAGGCAGTTTCAAATATTTGTTAAATAGAGAGGTTTACTGGTTGGCTTCTCTGGGCTGGGGGATGTTATAAGCACTGGGGATTTAGAGGTGAAATAGTTGTGGTCCTTGGCCAGAAGAATCTCCTGTGTGGGATAGAATATTTCTGGCAATTTCTGGAAGTGATACAATTGGAGCTCCACTTGAGGTTGACTCATCTGTCATCAGGGAGTGAGTAAGCAACCACTAGCTGCTGTAACAAACAACCCCACAGGTCAGTGACATAATCTAATGAAGATTCTATTTTTCTCTCTTCACAGTTCAATGAGGGTCATGCAGCTCTTTACCAAATGTTGACCTGGGAACCTGGGCTTTTTCATCTTATGATCCCATTTTCAACGTCAATATATGGTCACTGGGAAATGGGAGGAGAGTAAAAGATCACAAGTGGGGGATTTTTATGGGCCACACTGGAAGTGACGTGCATGATATTGGTTGACATTTCATTGGTCAGAACCCAGGCATATGGCCCCAACTGATGCCCAAGGCAGTGAATGTTATCTAAGAGCACAGAAGGAAAAGAAAGTGAATTTGGTGATCACAGAGCTTTTTGTTTTTTCCATAAACAGAAGGGAAGGGAGAGGTCATGGACTAAGACAGGAAAACAACTTAGGAGAATTCCTGAGGACAGGTATAAGGTAATGGCAGTGGCCATGGCTGTTGTAAGAGAACTGGACAAGACTCTTATCAAATTCAGAAGTTAAAGTCACATAATAATGCACAAGTTTGGTGACTCCTTTAATAAAAGGACCATGGAACTTGCCTCAGAGATGCCTCCTGCCTTGCTCTGGCTTCATCATTAGATGTTATTCTGAGGATGGCATAGTCTCTGCTGCTCTGTGAGTTTTGCTGTTGATGCAAAATGACAAGGTTCCGTGTTCCTGAAGGGGTAACTGGGGCATGGACAAAGAGTGAGTCTGGGGACACAGAGATTGCCTGCATCTTTTTCTATGGTATGTCCATTTTTTAGATTCCATATGGAGTCCCCACCCAAATGAGAAATTGCCCACTATGTGCCTACTAGGGTACCAGATGCTCTGGGGACATGAGAGGTCAAAGGTAGGAGCCTAGCTCTCAAGTAACTTAAATTTTTCTTCAGGGAGCTTCAAGTAACTCATATGATGCAATTATGGAGCCCAAAGACAGCAAAATCTTGAGATGCAGGTGCTTAGTGTTGTGCAGGATCCCAGCAAGGTGAGGTAAAGATAGGCAGGTGTTGATGGAAACATGTCGGAGAAAAGTGGTGCTTGAGTTGGGTCTCCTAGAGTTACCTCAAAAACCACCATTCACTTGTGTATGTCAGGGCTAACAACATAAGCTTGGAGTTTGATGGGCCTGGGTTTGAAGTGGGTTCTATCCCTTCCTAACTCTGTGATATCAGGTAAGGGTGTGTGAACGAGATACCAGAAACACAGGGTGCCTGGCACAGAGACAGTTCTCAGTAAGTGGTAGGACTGAGATCGTGAGAGCACAGTAGGTAAATGTACATGCCCTGATGGCAGCCTTCTTGAGTGTCAATCCCAGCTCAGACTTTTACTTTCGGTGTGATTTTGGGCAAGTTATTTAGTGGCTGTGATACAGGTGTCATGAGACTGCCTATGTTGTAGGGTCGCAGTGGGTGGGCAAGCCATTCGTGTGTGTAAAGAGCAGGTAATGGGGCTATGTCAGCTGTAGCTATTACTATCACCTCTAGAAAAGTTATCAATTCACCTCCACACATGATCGCCTCTACACTGAGAAACTGGCATTTCCTTTCCTGGAGATCCACAGAATAAGTCAGACACATGCAGTGAATGCATTTTATTCTATGTGCATGTGTGTGTGTGAACCCATATGTGTGTGTGATGAAAAGTGATGGCCCGCACGACAGAACCTTTCTCACGCTGTGACATTGACACATACTTTTTCAATTAAATTGAGTTCCCATTTCACTCTACTCATTTGGCAGCAACCACAAGTTCACGGAAAAATATGAATAGACAAGGAGAAGGTGTGCACACGAGGGTGGGAGTGGGAAAGTCAGAAAATCAATTCACAGTTTGTCAAGACAAGAGTATTAATGCCTCCCTTTTATAAAAAAAATTAATGCACTAGGTCTTTGTCTGACATGGATCATAACAGCTATAGAAATCATGTATTGAGTACTCACTCTGTGCCAGACGTGTTGCTGTGAACTTTCTAAATGTATTATCTCATTTAACCTTCACAATACCCTCTAGCAGGGTTTTGAAAGGGTTTGAAGAGGTTAACTGGCCTGAGGTCACATGGTCAGCACATGGTGAAGCCAAGACTAAAACACAAGTGTTTCTGGCTCCAAAAGGTCATGTTCTTCATTGGGGCTGATGTCCAGCCAGGACATATCAGGTTGGCAGCACAGGATGTTTGTGGCCACTGTCCTTTCTGATGGGGGGCCCCTGCTGTACTAGCCGTCAAACGTTTCCTCTATCACTGCTTCCCGACTGGAGGTTATGTTACACTGCTGTAACTGAAACTAGGAGGAAGACAAGGCTAATGTGGATTATCTTCTTATAGCCTATGACACACTGATTCATACCTAAAGGGAAATAAAACTAAACTTAAAAATGTACAAGATCATAGGAATAAAGTGGTCCAGTGTGTTTGCAACACTTAATGAGGATGGTAGAAGGCAAAGGGCACTGTGATAGGAGTTAGGGAACCTGCTTATTGAAAACAAGCCTCCCTTCCCCAGGTGAAAGATGCTATTGACAGAAAGATAGACAGAGGTAGAGGTAGAAGTAGAGGTAGAGGTAGGGGTAGAGGTAGAGGTAGGGGTAGAGGTAGAGACAGACAGAGACAGAGACAGAGGTAGAGGTACAGGTAGAGATAGAGATAGAGATAGAGATAGAGACAGAGACAGAGACAGAGATAGAGGTAGACATTAAAGTCATTCAATCAATTAATCACCCACAACCCTCAGATCCTCATCTCCTGAGAGAAACCCTCTGAGAACTGTTGTTAGCACTTTGTGCACGGTGTGTGTGTGAGTTTAGAAACACGTTCATGAATTATGGCAGCATGTAGGCTGAGGGGTTTGATCTTAGAGTCCCTTCCCTCAGAAGGCATTCTGACAATAATTCAATTCCTCCTACCAAGATGTCCAGTGGGAGAAGCTGGGGGTGTGAAATTTTTGACTGGCTGGCTGGGCTCTAGTTCATCCCTAGTGAAAAAATTGTCTAAGGGGGAAAAGTCTTAGTGTGTAAAACTGAGAAGCAGAACTCATACAGTATATAATCCTAACAACGCTGTATGAAAATGCAGCAAAAATAGAGTCAATTATACACTGTCAAAGCTTTTCTCTAAACAGCTGCCTAACAGAATATGACAATTTTTCCTACAATGTAGTAAAAAAATTTATTTAAAAGTCCTCTCACAATGCCAACCACACAGGGCCGAATACATTAACACTTTATTACCTTAAACTCCATTGTAAGGGAAAAATAATATGACGCAACTTGTCAGTTCTTTCCCAGTTTTGTTACTGTGATACATTAAGATTTGGGCGCCTGCTATGTGTTGTGATCTACATTTAATGATCTTAACAGGGACTTAGTAAGACATTGTTCGTTCCTCCCGCGCTCTCCCTGAGCGGGGTGTTACATGAACAGTGAGACCCAATTATATCATAGTGTAATTTACAAAGGAGAAAAAAAGTTCTTTTCATGGCATGTTCCCCAAGGAGACTAAGAGTATTGTAGCGGTTTCTTGGCTCTGCTTTACAACAAAATAATTAGCTATAATCTGAGCATTTGCATATAGTACATAGAGCAGGAGTAATTCTCTGCTTGCTGGGTTAGCATGTAAAATGGTCTTTTATAAGACAGTCGCTCTCATACACCTAATTTTACTTAGCACATTTGCATCTATGTTGTGGCTGATCATCCCCAGTGGAAATTGTCACTCTCAGTATGGAAGGAAAATGAGGAAATGCATCATAATGAAAGGTAATTTTTTAACCAACATATTCTAATCAAGGGCCTACCGTCGATTCAGAACTGGGACAGAACCCTTATGCCTTTGAGATGAAAGTGTGGACTTTATTTGAGTCCAAGCTTTATCTGGCAGTGCAGCTATACTTACATGTTATATACCTTGTAGTTTATACTTGGGGATGCTAACTCCTTCAGCACCATGGTATCTGGGGTTTCTGCCCCAAGCACAGGTCTTTACGTCTTTAAACAAGAAAACACTACCTTAGTGGATTGAAGAATAGATAGGACAGTTAATTTGCAATCTTTTGTAAATTGTTCCCTTTCTCTCTTTTTCTTACCATTGACCACCAAACTTGGTGATCGCTCATAGGTCCATAAACCGGGCCCATTAGTCGATTCCACTTTGGGAGTGTGTGAGTGTGGTTCCAAAGTGCAAGGCAAAAATCCCAGACTCAAAATTAGCCTTGAAAATTCCCACAGAATCACACTCCAGAAACTTGAGAGGTGACATTAGGAGTGGTCAATGGGAACTGAGCCATCTGAGGAAGTGGTAGATTGACAGCAGTTTCCCTCCAGGGCACAACCTAATTGTGAGTGCAATAGGGTCCTGTTGAAGTACCTGTCTCTCAATATCCTTATCTCCCTCTCTTCTCCTCTCCATTCCATTTAAACACCAGGATGCTTTAGTTGACAAAAAGTATAACCCTCACATACATCCCCTAGAATGTAGGCTCCCTGGAGCGTTGGTCTTACTCACCTCTCTTTCAGCACCAGCACTGTGCCTTACACATAGTGGGCACTGAGTAAGCATGTATGTAAAGAATGATTGAAAGGATTTGCTAATCCTTCAACCTTCAGCCATGGGAAATATATCAGAAAGGTTATGGTGTGTACCTGCGGTCTTGTTCAACATGTCCATCTTACTACTTTGAAAATTCAAAATATGGTAGAGGCATACCACTGATGTGTTGTCTCCAAAGTTGGATTCATTTCCTCATTGCAGGCTTGGGAATGAAAAATTCTACGTCTTTGGAATGGATTGGAGTTGAGTTTGGCCAGCCAGGATGAGCCGATTGGACATTGGGAGTCTTGGACTTCTAGAAACGTAAAATGTTAATACTACAGGACTCTTAGAGATAACGGACTCCAGGACTCCAAGTTTACAGGTGGGTGTTATGGGTTGAATTGTGCCCCCCCAAACATTATATGTGGAAGTCCTAATCCCTCATACCTCAGAATGTGATCTTGATGGGGGAACTCAAGAGTCAGAAAATTTTAGTTTAAGGTAATAGTTAATAAGCCTAGTAGTTAATGCATGTAAAAAGCTATTGTTTCAGGAACTGAAGGTACGGCCCACCCTGACTACTGGAGACCACAAGCCATTGACCTCAGTGCCCAGAAGACCAGAACACACATAAAGAAAATCACCAGTCAGTGGATGAAAGGATGTTAGGGAAATTGTTGGACTGCAGCTTTTATCTGATTAACCTCTTTCCTGAATTCCAGATCCCTACACATTTTTCCCTTCAATTCCAAATCCCTTCTCTACACTTTTTCCCTCTTGGACAAAAGGCTGGCTTGAAAGGAGATATAAGATGGTCTGCTAGGGTACATAACCTGTAGTCTTCTCAGATCGATGGCCATCTGCATAAAGCACCCATAAAGATTCAATCCCTGTCTCTGCTTATTGGTTTTGGTAGTGGCAGGCAGCACCAATGCCGACTTTTCCAGTTTCAATCTTATTTGGAGATAGAGTCTTTACAGAGGTAATCAAGTTAAAACGGGGTCCTTAGGGTGGGCTCTAATCCAGAATGACTGGTGTCCTTATAAAAAGGGGGACCTTGGACCTAAAGATACCTGTAGAGGGTAGAAAACATGAAAAGACATCGATAGAAAATGGCCATCTACAAGCTAAGGCGAGAGACCTGGAAGGTCATTTTGTCACAGTTTTCAGAAAGAACCAACCCTGCTGACACCTTGACTTTGGACCTGAAGCCTCCAGAACTGTGAGAGAATAAATTTATTTAAGCCACCCATTCTGTGGTATTTTGTTATGGCAGCTCTGGCAAACTAATCCAGTGGGTAAACTGAGGCCTAGACCAGTCCCTAGGCCCCTTGTGGTTAGGCAAGGTGGTTGATGATTTTGGCCAGGCTTGATTAAATATGAAGAATCTTAGCACTGAAAACTATTTTCAGGAGATGCTTTGGTCTTTTCCATATGTGATTCCCTTCTTCAAAGAGCCAAGCTCTTTCTACTATAGTTCTCTGTTTTCACTCTACCAACAAATTTACAGAACATCAGTGAAGTTTTCTCTACTACTAAGTATCAGCAGATGTTAGATTGACTTTCCCTACTATTTTCAGTACTTGTATGTGTGTGTGTGTGAAAGTTTTGAAAGTAATAGAGAGGCAAAGAATATGGGAAATGAAAAGCAATGAAAGCAAATGCAAGATATAATTTTTCATTGCCTATGTACTAGCCCTTTAATTTTTAACTTAAAATAATTTTATAATC